>QEWY01000629.1:228495-295193 GCA_006503575.1 Baylisascaris schroederi | reverse complement strand
TCTCTTGTTAGATGTTATACTCCATTTCGAATTGTGCCATTCATGACAAACGGGACAGTGAACATCGAAGGAAATCAAATTTAATTAAAATGACAAGTAAGAACAAGGGCATGAAAGACCAGTTTTGTCGCATTTGCCATTGGTAGAAATACCATTCCTTATCTAACAATAATCTTCGGAATGAACCGGAATTGTTTGATGATCTTTAAGGGAGGTCGGTTTGAAGACATATTTAAGAAGAATTTATTACTTTACCGGTTTGGATCTCTCGGCAGTAAAATGAAGTATTATCGCTTCATGATGTTTCAAGGATCGCTTCCTCCTTTTTTATTGAAGCATGAATACCTTTCCCTCCTTTGCTCGCCCTCATTTCCTCTTCTTTACGCATTTCCTGCTCGCTCATGCTGGAAAAGTTTGAAAGCTCGAAGAGCAGCATAAAAACGGCGGGAAAAACTTTGATGCATTAAATGATAACAGATGAAGCATGGACTAACATCAATGATCGTCGATGGCACACACGAATATCGCCTCAATTAGGAGCTGTACGGCATGTACAACTTCTCATAGGCCCTTCTCTGACTCCATAAAAATTAGCCCAGTGGGCTATTCGGATATGAATTGAAGTGATATCAAACGAAAAGTTAGGTGATTAACTATTGGGCTCCACTATTCATGATATTGTTCAACAGGATTAAAGTTATACCACACTGAATACTTCATAAATTTGCAAATGATTTCAATGACGTTCTTTGACTTGTTTTGTGTCTAACGAAAGCGTAAGCCGTAGTGGTGAACAGATCGAGTTTACTACAAAACCTATCTGTATCAACTGAGCGACAAACTTATATTAGAGCAATAAGCACTTACAAGTTATTTACTCCTGCTGTCAAGTGTTGAAATGATCAGAATAAGATGTTCAATGAGAGCGAGATGGAGAAGGAGAGAGAGACGAAAACCGAGGTCTACTGTTTTGAAAGGGAGACGCCGGGTTTATTTTTTCAGACAGAGAAAATTTTTCCCGCGTGTATATGGAGGTTTTTCATCGGAGACAAGTGATCGATTTTTCATTAAATTCGGGAAAATGTCCATTGTTTCAGGTGTTTTTTTATTCAGGGGAATTGGGTATTTTTATTAGAGCCATATAGATAACAGCTTATAACGTGATTAAGCGGATTAGCTGACAAGCAGCGCCCTTATAAGTAAGGGAAAAGTCGTACAATGAGCCAGCCGTTGCTTGCAATTCTTTCCACCGAATATAAGTGCATTATTTCGGTACCAATAAATTGCCGATGATGACCAAATGAAAGGGTTGATAAAAAGTTAGTAATATCAAGAAATGCTCAAAATAACGTTTCCCACATCACAATCATTAATTTATCAGTAGCTTGCAAATGTTTACCGTTAAGCAAGCTTGCAAAATCTAGCATGATCTGCTCGAGGAGATGGGAAGATTTGCGCGTTTTCATTTCCGTTCACCTCATCAGTTTTCGCCAACGACTGCCAAATTATGCGCAACGAAAACTCAATTAATTGCAAAGTGCATGCAAATCTTCAGATGTCGTTGGATGCGTATCATTGTCTTCGAACGTGGTACATCAAGTTGAGCGTTGGTAGTACGAGGCCGGCTACCTCTGCTATATATTATACTTAAGAAATTTTATAGCCGTAATTTCACTGGTTTCTGAGAGTAGCTAATTATTCATAAATTGCAATCTCATTCCGATGATCCCATAATCCCAGTCCATGTCTGCTTCAGTGCTAGTGGAACGTTTTACCATTAAACGATTTAATCATTTATGCTAATTCGACAGCGGTAACATCTTAGTGCTAAATTTAGGTGGGAAATGCATAAAATGTGCTCTTGCCGACAGATTGCTAACAATTTCAACCGCATAATGAACTTCATATTTCGGAGGTGTCCTTGATGCCTGAACGGAAGTGCAAAGAAGTGGACCCATTATTTTTGGTGGTATTTTTAGCACAATGAACACATAACGACATTTACAGTGTTGTTTATTGTTATGGCGCCATTAAAATGTGATCGTGTTCTTTGCTCTGAAGTTAGGGTGGTAATGCAATCAAAATAACACTTCACAGTCGATGAAATTCATTTAATTCGATTAAAATATTTCGTTCATATCCACCTCAATTGTCAGATATTGATCAAGAAATTACAGCCTCGAAGAGGAAGGAATTTCCTTTTGAAAGTAGGAAATAAATTCTTTTCAAGACATAAACAATTCACTAGAATGAGATGCCATTTTGGTGGTAAGTGAAAACTTTCGTCTGTGAGATATGAGTGGACAATCATTCGCTTACTCAGTAAATTTTCTATCCGACCGACCTGTAGTCGATTCTGCCGATCTGTTTTTTTTTACTCACAATTTAGAGACGAACAATCTCAATTTGCTTTTACTTGTTGACACCAGAAGCGCTTCCTTTTGGATCATGCTCACATAAAATTGAGGATTGAGAGAGAGGCATATTGCCAAACAACGGTTATCACTAAAATGTGATCCATGGCTTCATCGCAAGTCGTTAAATACTGCAAGAAACGTTTTCTAAATGACATGGTAAACTTTCCTTTGTATTCCCTTCGATAAAATTACCGTCTGATGCACACTCAATATGCAAATCACTTTTCTTTATGCATATGTAGCTGAGCCATGTTAGAATGCAAAATTTATCATTTGTTGATACAACAAAGATATGAGAGGCAGCAAACAGCACGGTCGATAGTTCTAGTCGCCAAAGGCGGTAAATGCTATTCCGTTTGCACCCGGAAATTTTTCGGGTTTCCTTTCTAACCTAGAAAAAGGAATTAGAGAAAAAATTGAATTTTGAGGGAAACGGGAAAGAGTTTTTTCCCAAAAATGTGAAGTGTACAAATGAAAAAGTAAGAAATTCTAGTGGAGGGAACTGGAATGATAAGCAAATGCTTCAACGGATATTTCCTTTTCTTCCATCTTAGAGAGCTACGATATCCCTCCAAGGTGAACAGCATTTAGTCGATTACAATAGCGATAATAAATATTTATGTCAGTTCGTTTATTTTGTTTTCTTTGTTGACTTTGGAGTTGCCATCAATATGGCTAGCGATCAGTGTGATTGAGAGGTTGTGAAATTGGGGCTGGAATGTTGATTATAGTCCCCTTTAAAAAAGTTAATGACAGAATAAATAGGAAGAATGACAATGACTTTTATGACAAATCTATAACAAATCTGAACACATTAAAGAGGCACTTCGAGTAGCACTGCTGCGGTTTGAGATCTACAAGCTAGCTCGTGTTGAAAATTGCATCTTCAAGATCAAGATCTGCTAACGTAAGATGAGTTAAAACATCGCAAACGCAAGTGATACTTAGCTATACTTTTCTCTTCGTTCGTTTATCAACAATGAATTATCGAGCGACTAATTTTCGCCGTTTTTTTCGTTCCACGTCGAATTCATCCGTCCCGAATTGTATCTCGTTCTGCCAACCGGTACCGAGCAGCCATTTTGAAGTCTTCAGCATGTTCTTTTGCCAATTCACACCAGTAGCAGGTTTTTGTTCTACTTTCTTCGATGTCTCCTTTCTTCTCATACCTGCGTTTGTTTTTTGTGAGCCTATAGTATGATCAATGAATTTTGAGTATTCTTGTCTAAGATTACTAACAACACTTTTTGCCGTTTTTATCGCTTTCGTATTCTTTGTGGCAATTTCCTCTGTGCCTTCATTCTTCAATCGTTTTTTCACCATTGAAATGACTTTCAGATTCTCCGTTATTGTATCCGATGTTGCTGAAGTATTTCGTGGCTTCATGTTTCCAGGTATAGCTGCTTCAGGCGACTCGAAAAATCCGGACGGTTTTTGACAAAGATATGGTACTGGTCTTTTGAAGCAACAATCGGTAAACCATGTCCCGTTTGATGGATGCATTTTGATACATTTTCTGCCTTTGTTATACTCGGGTTGTGTACCTGAAAGCAAACGTTTGCAACTGACCGTAATTCTTGTGTTACAGGATTACACCTTACCCAAAATGTCACTGTTACTTCTATCTCTTTAAATTTTGTCACTACCTTGGCGAATGAAAAACCGCTTCATATAGCTTAACTCCCTTTCTCCATCTTTCTGTCTGTCCTTCTTTCTTTGTCTTTTTTTTGGAAGGGTGGGGGGGGTGTTGATTTCTTATCAATCGATGGAAAGTATTTCCAGATATGGATGCCATCTCATGTCACGGCAATTTTGTGTATTCGGATTCTGAAACGCAGTAAACAGATTCAATGAACCATCAGTAGGCTTATTTTATTCAATCCATTATGACCTCATCCTCTGGATGACGAGAAATTTTCAAATTTTGCAATAGCTGAGGAAAATTTTCGAATGTTTTCCCATCATTTGCAAGCTTATTGATTCGAACCTTAGCCCTCACGAGGAAAAGATTTCCTATGGAAAAGATTTCATTTTCCAATCACTAAATGTTTTCATATTTTCCCTCCACCCAATGACCGTCAACAAAAGTCAATAATGTTAAAAATGTTGAAAATTTAGTAATTTGCCAATTTTAAGAAGAGGTTTTCTTACTGCGAAAGTTTTAAACTCTCGATAGCAATAGAACTACCAGATCGTAGGCAATTGCTTTCATTCGTTATTAACAACGATATGGGAGAGAATGCGCACCAAATAAAGTTCAATTTGTGAATGACGATGCAAGAAGCAAGAGCAAATACGCAATTGAACAGAAGGGTACCATTAATCCAATTGGTGTAGTCGAATTTCGAAAAATCAGCATATTGATATGTGTGTGCGTTGCCAAATAAAGCAGCGCCAATCCATATTGGTTTCCCAAGTTTTAAAGCCAATGCTGAACAAAAAAATTTGCATATGGTTAGTCTTTAACTTTAACTACCTACCACTGAATATGGCAATCGATGGGAAATCACTCAAGTTTATCGATATTTGCAATTGATGTCATAAACTTTATTTTAGTGCAATTTGTAAATATTTATTATTGTGCTTTAAATTGTACGTGTAATAAAATAAGGAAATGCACAGCCATATGCAAAACTCAAATTTTCTTTATTAAAGTGCTAACTCGACACCTATTATGTTGATTATATTCTCAGCGTGAAAATAGTATCATTCGCGGACGCCTGTTAGACTCATAGAATATTGCAATCGAATTCCTTAATTCTGGATGGATTCAAAATGGACAACTTTTTTTTTTGGCAAAAATGAGCACTGATAATGAAATATTATAAATTGTAATATTGCTGCTTCAACTAACATCGAAATAAGATGGGCAGAAAAAGGTGAGGAACTACCTCTAATGAGCAAATGCCTTTTGAATCGCATTCCAACCTACTTCATAACGATGAACGTACAATGCAGAAAGCGCTAATTCAGATGCATTGTTTCTAATGTGTTTCGTTGAAATTTCCACATTTAGTAAGAAACTTTTGTTTCAGAGAAGAAGAATGCCTAATAGCAAATTTAATGACATTTTTTGGTCAGCTTTCAACCACCCCTATTTGCTTTAGTCTTCAATGCTTTCACACTGTTCGCTTACCAGCAACGAATTTGTTCTCGGCATCACTATGAATGCTCATAACATGTGCCATTTTCCATTGACAATCCACTTCGGCGACATTCCATCCAATCGGTTCATCCACAATGAAGTAACAATTTTCTGTATGCGGTGAGAACGACCATTTATTTTCACAGCGTAATGCCAAAACGACTGCAACTTTTTGATTTATTTATAATGTTTGCACTCTAAGCATTATTGTTGAAATATTAAAAGTTTATTTGCACTGAAAATTCCTCACAAAGAATGAACTATGGGCAACCAATCATTCGTTTACTGGCAGGAAACGAATTGGATCACATAGTGTTTCAGAATTACTCTTTTCTTACAAAGAATGAAATGAATTCAGAAGTGAGCCGTGGCACCATACAGCTGAACACACTCATGAACGAGCATCACCCGTTTTTGAGAAACTCAAAAACCTGAAATATTCCCTTACCAAGAAACTAACATCATCGCTTGGAACTGTGTCCTGAAATTCCAAATTTCACCCTCCCCGCTGACACAACTTATTACTGATCACAGAACTCTGTTGAAAGTTTGGGAACTCTAGTGCGGCATTTCATTTCATTCTTCTAACCTTCTCCTATTCACCATCATGAACATCAATGATCGGTCCTTTAAGAAAATATATCCTCAATTTCATTCATGCCTTCGCTGGATATTCAGCAAAATTCTAGTCCCCTTGACGTTGAACTGTTTTCCTTCCTCTCCACCTTAGAAATTATGGAACATAATCATTATCTGCTTATATCGTTTTTTTTTTTTGGAATCAAAGATTTTACAGTTAAATTTCTGGAAAATTTATGCTCTGAGAAACGGGCAATTTCCATATCGCAAGCCTTTGTCATTCTATATAATCGTCCTCTCGAATGCTATCACTGTTGCCCTGACTTTTAGAAGAATGAAAAACACCTCAATAGACAGTTTAATGTTTGCAATGAGAATGAAAGTAGATTTATTAACTATCGTAATAAACCTTTTTTTGTTGAGTGAGTTATTCAAGTTTAATTCATGCAATCATATTCGGAGCTATGCAATTTGAATCCTTCCGTGATAATACTAATGCGATAGACAGAAGCCGAATTTCACTTTTCCATCAGAACAATATCTGAGTTTCGATCTCTAAGTGAATCTGTTGAAAAAAAAGGCGATCCATCAAGAGCAAAAAGTACCTTCGATGGCGAAGCTTATAATCAGAATAGCAGCAACATTCATTTCGAAATGCAACCAATAGTATACCGCTCTATCTTCTTCTCTTTTATAAACTCCATCAAACACAACTGGTTCCCAAATTTCAGCACAAGAAAGATTCTTCCATCTTTGGAGTGTCCCATCTATCGGTGTTCAAATATGCAACATGACAAAGAACATCGCCAATGGTTGATCGACCATTCAGATATAAATATACACAAAAGTTACGGTAGAATAATGCAATCTCTATGCATGTTAAAAAAAAACCACAAACTGTGATAGAAAGAGAATTTGTGATAGTGGCAGAGATGTATTGCTTCAAAATGAGGCTTCATCAGTTAGTTGTATCATAGAAGCACTCGTGCAATACAAATGACTATTTCTTACTTTTGAGAGATTTGAATCCGCATCACTTTCGCATATTTGTAAACTCATAATTTGAGCAAGCATTTCACATGTAAATAAATATCTGCAATACAAATTCTATACAAATGCTCGAGTTGTTATTTTTCATTAAAAGTTGATCATCGCTCTCATCGATTTGCTAATTTGAAAAGCAATTTGCGGTATATTTCGTTAAAATTAAATGATTGAAAATAGTCGAAGTGATCATCGCGAAATTAAAGAACATACTGCTCGCTTATTCGAGCAAACAACACTCCCCGAAATGTACAAAGTACACACAAATGTTGATATATATATAGCATGAGTTTTTGCTATAGTTCATTTGTGTCATCAAGCGGACAATGATGGATGCCACTTTTTCCATTTAGACCACACTCACCTCCTCCTTCAGCAAGAATTTATCTTATTCACAAGTTTTTATGCTAATACCGCTATTATATTTTCAACTTAAACATTTTTAATCGACGGGCCGATTTTTGAAGTTTTTTTTTTCGACAATGCTGATTATAGCACGTTGACCTTTTTTAGTACCATTATAGTGATGCGTATACTGCGTATATCAATCAACACCAAATTTTTTTTCGTTATTGGTGGCTATCAATTTCAATATGGTATGCAATAATTGTTATTTTGATTCTGATGGAGCAAATTTGCCACTCGCAATCATCAACGCATCAAAACAACTGAAACCACCATAAGATTTGATTGTTTATAAAATATTTTTGCATTATAAGATGCTCATATAATAATGATTTTGTACTAGGTTCAGCATTTTCGAAAGCGTTAGAAACCATAACGATTTAGCGTTACGATTAGCGATATTGCTTAGTGAAGATGAAATGATTAGTGTTTTTCTTCGAAACAACTTCCGTTGTTTTAGGAGACGAGAAAGCGTTGCAATTGCTGTGATTGCGCATCTTTTTCGTTGCTAAATTCATTGTATTCAATCATTTTCAATTTGTCACGTGCGTTTATTTGCTGTTGAGTTTTTTTATCCTCCTCGATTTTTTCACATTTCTATATATATCTCCATATTCACAGATGTGAGAATGTCATATGAATTTAATTTAGCAACGTTAACCATGCAGCGCAACTGCGAAACACCACATAAGAACAAAACCTCAAAGTGGAAAAGAGTGAAGGCAATATAATATTATACCGTTGCCAATGAACAACAAAACCAGCCAGCATGAAAATACAAATATAATCAACAAAATCGATTCTCCTATCATCATTTAATAGAAGGACAAACTCATTCCATAAATAATGCAAACACCCTTCAGAACAAACGGTGTTTTAAAAAAAAACTCTCGTCATGCAGGAATGATTTGTCATATTTTCAAAAGCCATCTCCATATCGTTTAAAAATCTCCTCAATATTGTTTTCCGAGAGAGAGAAATTGAACTGACCGGATGAAAAAAGGATCTTAATTAAATTCTTCCCTTCTACCTCTGAATAGGCAATAAGAATCGTAAGAGAGCAACTCCTTAAAGAATTTAATATCCCATAAAAATATAAAGAACAAAGCGACGCTGATTATAACCTCGTTGGAAGAAAACGCACACCACACTGAGCAGGGTAATTTCAAAACAAAGAATGCAATGATTATGGGAATGTTCGAATTAAAAAAATACGAACAGCCGAAAATTCCGGAAAGAAGAGCACAAACTAGAGCATCGAGAAATATAAACAATTTCTAAAAGAATGCCGGAAAATTAGCTTAGAATCCCACCATCTCTCAGAGCTTGCAGCTATTAGCACTGTATCAAACGTACCTCGCCACCTTGTCAAATCTTCCACCTAAATTGATCATTTTTGTTACTTTGTTTTCTCAGTACCATCGTCCGATTCGGTCTCTTCTTCATCACTTTCTTCATCTCCGTCGTAGTCGCCGTCTTCATCTGAGTCTTCCACATCATCACCTTCAGCGTAATTGCTGAAACTCTTCGATATGTAACTAAACTTACCAAACAATCATCAGCCAGCTCACTAATAAATGTCGGCAAGTGCTACATCCTAACCAATGCGAAGGAACCGTCTGCATTAGTTTCTGTATAAGTGAAAAAACTTAGAACCCGGACATAGCGTGTCAAATATGAAAACAACCTTAACTGGGATCCTTAGGTTTAGTTCGATCAACCTGGACTTGCTCCTGTCCAAGAACTCCAAAATTTTCATGGCGTTTCTAAGTTTAGAAACAAATTTAGTTTGCTTCCACTAAACCACTATTCACAATTGGCACGCACGCTGCGACAATATCACTTACAACGACCAAAGTAAATGGCCTTTGCAAGTAAGTGAGCATTCATCTAACAACAGGAAAGTTCTTCGTTTGCCTATTACATCCTTCTGGAGAACACTGCATTCAGATATTTAGTGGAAGCATGGATGGCCTCAAGAAAAATTTTTTTGCGCCGAGTCTCATTTTACTGAAGGTGGACCATCCCCATTTTTACCAGATTATGACAGCAAGAGGGAGAGAGGGACATTGCTCCACTTATCGACAGATGGCTCCGAAGGGTTGGCTACTTATAAGATACATCTCAAAAAACATTAACACAGCAAAAAGTTATTCTTTCCTGTTAATTCGACAGAGACTTCAAGAAGCAAGAAAGCTGTGAAGCGTTTCTCTCCCACTATTTGCAATAAAGTTAAAATACGCCTTTCATTTTTTTACCAAGTTTAAGACGACTTCAAGAGATCAAATTTAATACGAACATTTGCAATGTACCTATCACATAATTTCGAAGAAATTCATACTAATTTTTAGCCCCTCCCTTATCAGAATTGCCAAAGTGCATTAGTTAGCTTTTTTCCCCCGCCTTGTAGCTGAATGAATGAAGGTAACATACCCGCCAGCATATGAATAAGACGAATTTCCATAAGCATAACCCTCTTCATCGTCACCCTCAGCCGTTGCCGTTTGGCGACCGTATGCGTGACGACGTGCTAAATGAATTTACAGGTAAATAAACTTTAAAGTATGCACCAGCAAAATCCTTTACTTATAAATCCCTCCGTATTTCAGACTTGTCTACTACGGCTTTCAATTACTGCAACGTCAGTTCGCTTGTTCCTTACTCAGTTGATTCAAGGAAAACAAAGAATGAAGGAGACCCGAAACGGAGAAGTCTTTAGTCTCGCTTGTCGGATAGTTGCACTTGGGGCACGGCATGTCCTTTACAGTCTTGTCATACTTGAAGCCCTTCCTTCGTACGTGCTCGTCGCAGAAACAAATTTTACATCGCATACATGTGAATTGACCATGTCGATTACATGACATACCTATAATTAGCAACTCTGAAGGATGCACAACACTTAAGAAGCTATCCTACAATTTTAAAGATTTTCCCATAATTTCCTGAAAGTGAGAAGCATACAAGCGAAGATGTGGGACGGGGGAACGCGGGGAGGGGATAGATATGATTGAAGAAAAAACTAAACAATATGTGAATATACAAAGCAAAACAAATCTTTAAATATTTCTGAAATGAAACAATAAAAGAACAAAATGCAGTAGAACCGATAGGTGAGCTAACATTTGTAGTTTTCGCTATCAATTTGCTGACAGCTCGCCTGATGTTCGAATTGGTCATCTTCGCAGAGAAAATTTTGGCAGAACGAACACCGGTATACGCGGCCACCTTCAAATCCTCTTATTCATTCACTACACACGGGTCAACAACATCCATAAGGTGTGTATGTCATCTACACGGTTACTCAATTCATCTCATTATTTTGGTCGATTGCAATCTTGTTTCCAGTTCATCCGGCAAAATTAAAAGAAATCCTACTTTCTTGTCATATTTAAATTGTCCCACGAACATCAATAATCATATCGAAATTAATCAGTTCACTTAGTGGAATTAACATATTTAACTGGAATACAGCAACCAGCATTACATCAAACATCAATGATAAGATTCAGCATATTAATTAACGTTATATTTGAATGTTGAAAGAATGACCTAATTAATTCCTCGTAGTTTTCAAGAAAGAATAAAAATGTAGTCTGTGCGGTTATTGAAGATGTAATATAAGACTAAACCTGAACGCCAGTAACGTTCAAAGGTCCGTCTATGATATAATCAAAGTCGCAATATTTATTTATGTATCGTATCGTTGCTATGCTACTTGCCCAATAAAGAACAATTACTCTAGCAAATACAGCACAGAATAAAAAACTTTTAGTTGCTTTGCAGATCACACATAAATTCCCGGAGAAATACATGGGTTGGAACTGGAAACAAATGCAAGAAATACAACACCGGATTTAAAGACTAACTAAGTTGCATAAAAAGAAAACACACTTCCGCTTCAGGTGAATATTTGAAAACGACCTAAACTTACATGACTTTAATCTTGATTCAGTGAAAAAATAGCATTCTTCAGAATCTATCGACACGGTTTAACCGATATTCTATTTTTCAGCGCACGACGAAGGCTAATTCCACTGTATATAGAGGGCATGTTTTGTGCTTATAGAATCTTCGAAACGCTATCGCTAAACAAGTAACGTAAACGATACTTCACTCTTTCAACTATCCTCGCAATAACTGCTGCAATTAATTCCCAGTTTCTTCAAACCACAACTCTTTTACTTCAACAATATTACTGGAAAATGATGAGTAATGTAGAATAAAACAACCGAACTTGAGGATATTGGGAATTGTTTCACGATGTAACATTCATCAATATCCCCAAATAGTTCGTGAACATAGATACTCAGTAAAAAAAAAACTTTTTGAATGGTCTTCAGTCACATATTCATGCTCATATAAAGTACTGCTTACGAGCGCCATGAAGAAAGCGAACAAAATTCAAAGTCAAAGCAGCCAGATGCAAGAAAGTTTCGAAGTTTTTCACTATGGACAAGACAAATTAGACTACAAGCTGTACGTATTTTACTGTCCTCAGGCCATAAGAATACCACCAATTCCGAACCAAGGCAAAGGGGTCATCCTCACTTGCCTTGTGTTTCCCTTTCCGGCTATATAAGTAGTAAACAAAATAAAGAAAATAACTTGCCATGCTCCCATACACCACGTTTACACTCGAGACATTGTGCATCACGCAAAGGACATGTGCACGCATGTGTCGTCAGACATTTGCGCCCATGACAGATGAAAGCCTCACAGAAGTCGCATATTGCACCGACCATTTGCATTCCTACAACAACTACTAATCACTTTATCACTGTGATAAAGATAAACGCTTTATTCATCCGCTTTGAATGCAGTGATTGCTGTTAGAGAGACGTATAGTCAACGAGACGATGTTCCCTTATATGGATCTGAAATAAAGAGTCATAATATACACCTATATTTATTATCATTTCTAGTATATGGGATTTGATAAGTCGCAACATGGCAACGAATAGAAGAAGTAATCAAAAGAACACAATTTCATTAGGGCAATTGCAAGATAAAGTGCGCATCTCAGCTATCTTTGGAGATATCACATATCAGGTCTATTCAAATGCATCTGCCCATAGTTCAGTGCTGTTTTCTGGCCATATATTTCTATATGAGATTTACTATGCCATCCCGTCTGGATGAAACAGATGTAAGTTATTTTACAGTGCAAAATGCTTACTTCGTTATGATTTCATATAAAGAGATGCACTGAAACCGTATTCATTACGGTTAGGAAACAACGCAGATAATGCTTCCTCTCTTTACGAATATAAGAAATGATTAATGGTATAGCTTTCTATGAAAATAGAGGTGAATTTTCAATAGATCCCTTAAGTCAAAAGAAACATCGTATAGTTGCAACTTAATTAGGAAAAATAATCAAATTGGACAATACAGTGCTTCTAAAGGGGAGAAGTCGAACTCCAAAAAAGATGAATTATCAACATTAGGGATCAAGATGGATCCAGAACAATCACTAGGGTATCGAAAGGCCTGTAACATTTCTATTTTTTATAAACTCTTCTCAAATGCAAATTAATAATCACTCAAATCTCATTGTTTCTATATATTAGTAATGATGAGAAAGAAATAAATAAAGACAGAAACTTACCAGTTGTATATCTGCCACCATGTTTGATAACACAATCACCACTTTTCATCATACATTTTTGTTTGCCACATGCCGCACACATCGGTAACTTATTGAGTGTACCACAAAAATAACAAAATGCTCGTGATTTTTGTTCACGAAGACACTGTTCACATTGCTGAAATTCTATTTGAAATTAGCAACGATCATTTCATCAATGAATAACCATCAAAATCATTTTAAAGGTTCAATTCACAATTCGAAGTATCATTAGCACGAAAAAGGAAGCAAAAATATAGGGAAATGGCTCAAATGGGTGTTTCACTAAGAAATGCCCCTTTTCCACTCTCTGCTTCAAGCGGATGCGGAGGATCGCTTTATCCATGCCCTTCGCTGTATTATGCACTCTAAATGTTCCCATCTACATGAGGAGCCTCAATTTGAATGAAAGCGCGTAGCCTCTACGTTTCATTCTCACAGGTTCCACACAGATTGCGCGGAACTTCACGCGCTTATATTCGGTGCCTGCAGAAATCTAATTAGTTTGCAGATCGAAGGCTGCGCTCAATAAAACCGGAAGAATAACACACGAGCTTTTTGAAGAGTTTTCGAATCGTTGCTTGCATAGATCTTTCTTATATTAGTTGTGCTACTATTCCGAAGAAGACTCGCTATTTGCGACCTTTTGAAGAAGTAGCATGCTAGACACACCGATTCAAACACTGGAATTCGTGTTATTATTCAAGGCGGAATCCACGCCACTGGTACCTACCTTTCCGCTGACGTTGTTTTCTTTTACTGCAGTTTTCGATCTATTTTCTTTTATAGTGATCTGTGGCTCTGGGAGGAACTTCGCAAATTTGAAAATTCTCATGCTCCTACATCTTTTATTCATCATTTTCGAACCCGAATCACCTGCCGGGCTATGCCTGACTGTCGGTAGAAAGGGTGATACGATGGCCGTCGATATATTATGTGAAGTGAAAATCGGTGAAATCACAAACCTTAGAAGAGATTATGAAATGACACCAAATTTGCATACCATCTGAGCGTTGCAAGGTTGCAAAGCAAGATCCTTGTCGAGTGCGGAACGAATCTTCTTCTGGATTTCACGTTGCTTTTCCGCTTTTTTTCGAGCACCGGTTTTCTTCTTAGGCATCTCGCCACTGAAAATTCACCACACTGCTTTATCTCTGCTAATGAGGCAATGAACATTATTTCAACTAACAGTAAAGGGATGCATAAACCATTCATCATAGTGACCACGATCGAAGAAAACTCCCATTTTAAAACGCATTTGCAATATTTTGCTGAAAAAATGACGTTATCGCCTTTTGCGTCTGCATGTCATTGTTTCTGGGCTCGACATACACAACTCACAAACCACTAACGCTACGGTGAGGAAATTTGCTTTAAATAATCTACACCTGAGATGTACACTGCGTTAATCGCTTTCCGGTTTTCCTCGTAGGTTAATGGAAATAAAATTGGACTAATTTTGAGGATTCGCATAGATGCTCGATCAGCATTGTGGCTACATATTGTGGATCGCATCAGTTGTCCTCGCGCACTTCCCTACTTGTCTGCCTTTTGAGATTTCTACAGAAATCGACTGCACAAAAACGCTTTATTAAGAGTCGGAAAGTGAGTTCTGCTACGAACGAACAAAATATTGAAAGCTTCAACGATTCCATGCTTTCTGAAGACCCTTACATCATATTGCGATGCTTCGATAAAAAATCTATCCGGGGGTTCCGAGGTACGAATGTACGGTGACAGTCTCTCCGACAATGCTGGGTGCTAAAAAAAAGAAAAAAAAAAGAAATCGTTCGATAATCTATAAATTCTGGCGAGTCTTGAATTCCACTCCGGGGATCTGGATGAGAATGCGATTGCCTGTCCCAACCACTCATCGATCGTGAATTTCGTTGGGCTTCCGGTGGTTTAGGAAGGACGAATTCATGCCGACTTCCCCTCCTCGTCTCCCTCAAAGACACAAAACAGACATAAAGTCTTGTCAGATTTCCGGAAGAATTGAATTCTTGGGTCATGAATGCCATGCACTATCAAAAGTGTTCCAGGCGCCAAAGTAGGCAAGCAACAGGATGCATTTAGTGGCTTTTTTGATTTGAATAATAAACCATTTTTGACCATTTTTGTTTTCTAACAGAACAAAAGTAGAATTCGATATCCCATCCCCTCTATTAAAAAGACATTTGAGCAAACAGAATTTTCTGACAATTGCAAAAGCGTTCTGTAATATTTAAAATCCTCATCACTAAGCAAAATTAAATAAAGAAATTAGCCTTAATGCAACGATAAATATCCAGAAAACATTCAATAAACTGAAGTGGGGCATAATTGCACAAAACGATGGCACACTCGCTGCGAACCGCGAACGGACCTGAGATCCGTTCGCAGACAACGATGGCACAATCGCTACGGACGTCGAACCGATCGGTGCTCATATTCCTATAACCGATCCGCACTGCTACCGTAATGTGCAAGTTGCACAAGTCGTTCACAATCATGCAGCTGCGGGTGATGGCAAAGCGCAGATTTCGACTAGGTGAATATAATTTTCTTTCAACTAATCTCATTAGAATACCAAATCATTCCACCGTTCGAAATTTCAACTGAATTATATCACCGGAAACACTTTATCTCCATGCACCCACCTTCATCGCATTCGTGCAATAGCTGGCCATAGAGATGCCTAAACTCCCAACAGGAATACTGCTAACATTACTGCTACTTTAAAATTAATATTCAATACTATGTCTGAATGCTTTTCAGGTTTCTTAATTTGTCTATGGTCATAAAGAAAATAGAGGTTCACTTAAGAAGCATCACAATCACCTTAAAAATTGGTGGCCAGCTATATTTTCCACGATAGCCAACACCATGCTCAAAGAAATCACATCTATAGCCAGTAGCTGTCTTTGATGAGTTACGCTGGCTGGATTTGAGTTTCGAAACGGCGTTGATCCGCGTTAATGGCTAAACAGCGTCCTTCAAATTTTTCGTTCGTAAAAGTTGTTATTTGCGCCTAGCAAACACGCAATTAAACGAGTGCGACTTTTAGATTTTATGCAGAAATATGTTGATTTCAGATATGGCACCATTGTGGAATAGAGAGTTTTTTGAATGAAAAAATTGACCACATTTTAACCAAAATTAGTCTTAACACCGTCGTGGTGCAAGCAGCTTGCAAAATCCGATAGCATCAGTACCATTGGGATATGGATTTAGGATGTTTCGATGCTGCAATTTGATATTCTATGTTAATGTGTCGCTCAGATATACAATGCTTTGTATTTCGCAGCAACTATCTTACAAACAGCATTTCCAATCCAATAAGCGTATAATTTTGGTGTTTATGTGTTTACTTGAGCAAAGCAACAAGTTGACAACCGAATTTTTATGACTAAAATCATAACAGAATAAATATGTCGCTCAGATATACAATGCTTTGTATTTCGCAGCAACTATCTTACAAACAGCATTTCCAATCCAATAAGCGTATAATTTTGGTGTTTATGTGTTTACTTGAGCAAAGCAACAAGTTGACAACCGAATTTTTATGACTAAAATCATAACAGAATAAATATTGTCAAATTGCCAAACCTACCTGAAATGATTATTTTGCTCGTTGCATTTTCATTTATTTATTTACTTTTTTTTGGTAACTCATTAAACAGTTTGAGTGGAGAACAAAAGTTAAGATCGCGCCAGCTTCCCTAATATGCCTCTTCACGTGTTTATTAATAATTGCAGAAGTAATGCAAAACAATAATTTTCTCTTCTTTCATTTCATTTTCGCTTTTTGATCTTTCATTACATGGTGATTTCATCGATAGTGATCATCAACTACTATGACCTTTAATGTTGATTCTAGAAGAGTGCTTGCAATTCTCAAAATTTCTTCTGCATCTACGAATGTTTATAAAGAAAGCGTTTGAGTGCATTTGCTAATATCTTTATAACAAAAGAATTCGTATGCGATACACTTCGAAGAATGCAAAATGAGGGACATTTATGCAGAATTCATAGAAGAAATCTGCGGGGAACATTGAGAGAAAATTATTTTGCACATTGGCAAAACATTGAAGTCACATCAAAGAAAACAAATTATGAAAACGTTCTTGCATTGTGCTCATCGTGAGCATTTATCCACTAGTGGAATGGTTCCGATATGGAATTGCACTTGCTCAATGAGCGAATCACAAAGGCTGAAGCTTCATTTCGATGTTCATCCTAAAAGCTCAAAAATCATCGAAAGTGAAATTCTCGAATTTGAATGCCCCAATGGAGTTACTGATAGAAGTTGGATCAAACTATACGCAACTTATAAAGTTGAATTCATGCAAGAACGAAATATTATGGAAATAAACGATACACGTATATATCAACGGTAATATAAACACATGTATATTTATAATACAAATGAGAAAAAAAAAACATTGGAATCGGAAAAAGAGTTGATCAACTCATAGTGTGAAATATGCCTTGTACATGAATGCTTGATTCAATAATTAAAGAAGGCTCTTAATTATGCGCCAACTTCACGCAAACTTTCACCTACATTTTCAGTTAAACTCTGAACAATTTTAATCATAACAACAAATCTGAATTGGGATATACTCATATTATGGCTGAAGTAAGGCGAGGAATATTTCAAGAAACGGTATCATAGTGAAACTGAAAAATGGAACATATAATTATATGAATTTGAACGGCAAATTATGCACTGCTCGAGGAGAATCTTAACATTCTTTCTTATATGATTTATGCTTGCTAATGGAATTACGGCAAAAGCCTTATTGTAACTAAAATTGGATTCTGTTGATATTCTCGAAAATTTCATAAATTTCATCGATTAGAGTGGAGAGAGTAGAAAATGTATCAGTTATATTGCTAATTAAAATTCTGGTTTAATTGCTGTTATATTCTGTATTAGCTCATTGTTATAGAAATCAAATCATATTTAGCATCACAGATGATTTTCATTTAATAAGATAAAGCACTTCACATACTGAATTTTGCCTCAACTAATTCAGTTGAATAGCTCACATTATGCGAGTTATTTAGAAATGCACACGCTTATCAGCAAATCTTAGTGTAAATTGGCGCTTACAAAGTGGTACACGTAGGGAAGACAGCCTGTTTCTCTTTTAGTGAAATATTGCCCAATTTTGGTGAGAAAAATCGATCATTCACTCGGCAAAAATAATCCCCCTTAAAAATGCTGTATATAGCACGTGAAACAAATAACTTATTCAACAGAATCATACTCGAGTCATTTCAGCGAGAACTGGACAAGAATTCATCACGCTTAATTTAATACCTGTAGCTCTAGCAGCCAGCCAAAAAACAGTGTGGTTTTTGGATCGTGAATTTAGTTAGCAAATTCAAAATATTCATAGAAAATTCTAGATATTTTTTCAGCACTGAATTTTTTAAAATATCCCCAGAACGTAACGAAAAACAATTCTTGATATGGAATTAATGAGCACGGAATGATTGTGGTTGTGATGTGCTATAATTGTTTGGTGCAGATGCGAGACAGCCAGGCGAAGATGAGAATGGACTTCCGTCAACACCTTGAGCCTTTGAGAAGGAACTGATGAATTGGTTCGAGCATGCGAATGCTGATTTCAGTCGATACATCGCTGAAAATGGCTTCATTCGACACTCAAATCGTAGCCGATTTCGTCTTCAAAAATGGATTATCTGCTTCAATTTTGAATCTACAAACAATTCTTCGAAAAAAAAGGATGGATAACCAAACAATGAAGTTAAACCTCCTTTGTTTTGCTTCCTACATGAATTAAGCGTCATACTGTTTGCTATATGTAATAAATAATAAAAGGAATGGAAAGGAATGAAAATAAATAAGAAGACTTCCTTGCACCTTACTTTGCCGGTCTCATGATGTGAACTATTTCAGGAGCATATTTCGCTACCAACAACAAGTATCAAAGAATATAAATTGAGCCAACCCTACCGTAGCAGCGATCACAGCTCGCATAGATGTTTATTCCTCTCCGCTCCCTACCCTCCAAACTAAAAAAATTCCAAGGTTTCTTTCGGCGACTCCAAATCAGGTTTCACTAATCAAAGCAAGTAGGATGGAGCCTATCACGGATGGGTGAAATTGCATTGTTGAGCGCGTAAACGAAGGTGAAGCAGCTGGTAAGCAATTTCGTCAAAATCAAAAGGTTCATTGTTGAGAGAAGGGAAATTTGTCACTTCTCGAGAGGAAGTTATAAGTCTCTCTCGGTGATGCACCACTCTCAAGAAGCTTAAAAATCGAAAAAAAATCTTTTAATTCATAGTCGCTGCAATACGATATTAACAAACAGCCCAGCATTCCTTAAAAATAATAATCAAAGAGCAAGCACTCGAAGGAAAACACGCTGCCATCAAAATCGTTAGAGCAATTACATTTCCTCATACTCTTCAAAATTAAAGATTTCTGCTCTCTATCTTCATCAAATGTTCACAATCATTTTCAAGTGGAAATTGTTCGTAGATAAACATAGCTTATAAATTAATTCAAAATACACTCATACATAATACTTTACAAGAGAGGTGGGATCTTTTTTCGAAGATGACGAACGCTCATTAAAAAATCCTAGAATAAGATGGAATGAGGAGTGCGAATTGTGTTCCAATGGGTCAAAATTACGAAAAATCGAAGTCAACGAGAATTTTCTCACATTTATCGTATTCTTTATGCATACCGAATTTCGTACGTTCAGAGCACAACCAACTGCCAACACGTTCTCCATCATTTGAGGTCCAATATGTTGGAAATTCCTTTGCAAAATGATTTGCTCTCTCATCTGCAAGCCGCATATCATTATTAAAGCAATAAAAATTACATGCAACTCTTTTGAAAAGATCTGAAATTATCATGAGATAGTGCTGCTATGAATGTGATCGATAAGAGCAAATGCTAATGAATCCCACTATCGACTTGCAATTTAAATTATTTCACATCCCATAAGCTCCGAGATCTATTATATATTATGGAAGATGAATTGCTTTTGGTTGCTGTTTAAGGAAGAAGAATAAATCGCACAATTATCTGCTTACTTTTTAGTTGCCCACCAAGTATGTTTTCCCCCCAAGCGAACAGTGATGATTACTTCCGGTGCAATTTCTATAGAATGATAATTTAACGATATCACTGTTGTGCAAATAAGCATCATTATTAATGCTATTATTATAAGCATGAGAAGGTTACAACCGAGCAGCTTTCACTAATTCTTATATCGGTCTTGTGTTTCATAGGTTCATCACTAGGATGAGTCCATTTGTGCAATAAGCAGAACATAAACGGCCAAAAAATCCCTCAAATAACGAATGATCTTATACCCGAACCAATAAAAATTTCGATAAAATTACGTGGAAAACTCTTGAAAGTAATGAAATCATCGTGCTTGATCGTTTTTTTTTTTCATTTGCGTAATGGTATTATTTTAATCTCGATTCAATAAACAGTTATAAATTCAATTATGGTGATTGGTTAATTTTGCAATTGCATTTTGGTTTTATTCAGAATGTACACGAATTCATTCAACGCTATTATAGGAAGTTAAACATTAAAAGTTTTAATGAACTAGAATGATCTTTGATTAGACAGTATTATTTCCTCAGAGATGCCCGATGGTATTTTCGTTCAAAATGACGTTTGGGGCAATTTTTTTTATTCGCATTCAAGTGTTTACGCATATTGCAATTACACTGATTTACGATCAAGCAGTATTATATCGGAGAAAATTGCAAAAACCGCAAAACAATCAAACTGAAACTTAGAAATGCAAAATCTTCATTTCAAAGTGATGTTCCACATAAAAGACTCAATGATTATCAATGAAAACAACTGTGATAACTCGTAGTGATTATTTTCGTACAGATGAAATGATAACTCCAAGTTATGCAAAATACTGTTTCGCATCTTTTGTCTCATGACAGTTGTATAGCACTAACATAGCATTACTGGCATCGATCATTCTGATTGTTTTTGGCGTTGCATGAAATACTGTGAACTTCTCATAGCAAGCATCTCATCCAATGATGGATAATTTCATAGGCAAAGGTGTCCAAAATTCTTTTTGTGCACCCAATTCGAATTGGATTAGATGGTCGCCTACCGTTTATGCAGCATTTAAATACTTCTTGAAATCGGAATATGTCGAAAAAATGATGCGAATGAATTGAGAGTGGAGTTTGAATCGACAATCGTTTATTACTAATTTTTTATGGATCCAATCATAAAATTCTTGGAAGTTTTCGCCTTTCATTTGAAACTAAAAGAATTCCTCAATTTTCCCCTACTAAGGATCACTACATCAGCAACGAAGAAGAACTTTCATGAGTTAATTTCAGTAATGACGGTATATGAAAAAATCAGTAATGACCGTATATGAAAAAAAAATATTCCAGCGGTAAGATAGTGCAAAAAAAGTTGATGTTAGAAAGTGGAAATCACAACCGATTATAAACAATAGTGCATTCATTACATCAGCGAACATTCAAAAAAAGTCCACATCAATACTGCGCATTAAATTTTTGTTCGTCTAAATGATTTGATGATTATGCAAAACTGTGATGTATTTTTTGTTTCGTTCAGTGCTTTCATTTTCCCATTCAAAAGCCTTCTATATCAAGCAAATATTACGAGCACTAACACTAAACTTATTCGTGATAAAGAGTTTGCTAATCACCATAAACGAGCATGTGCAAAAATATTAAAAAGGACTCACCTTTTGACTGATCCCTCCTTCGCGGTAATCCACAAATTGACCCACTCTCATAATAGGCATTCTTCTCAAGGTTAGCTCCCATTCAACTGCAAAATTATATTCACACCATTTATAGTTAATGATGCATTTCAAGACGATATAGTCAGATGTTTTAATAACAACGTGAATCAGTTAATAGGTTCAACGGAACTAACTTTTGGAAGAACAGGTATTAGAGAACATAGAAATAGAATACAAATATATATAAGTGGTGATGAGTTGAAAATTATGGAATTCATATTATCTACATATTTCCCACTTTCTGAGTTTTGAGTTTTATTATCTGCTGGAATTTAATGGTTATAAGCTCTATTGCAGCATTATTCAGCATGATCGGCCAAATGTAAGTTTTCATTAGCACCGTTAACGTCTGAAGCTAGAGATTCTTCCAGAAACAAATGTCAAAGATGTAATAAATAAATTAAAATCGCGCAGCCACGGAAGGCAGATGGCATTCAGCTACATGCAAGCCCCGAGTGAATGCAGAGTTAGTATGTCATCAGTTTGTCAGTGACGAGCACTGGCGCCTTGCATGAGGTTTACAGAACAGTGTTGAAAATGAACTGCTCTGCAAAGAGAAATGTTTCCCCAAATGATTGCAGACACAGATGTGCGGAAGTAATCAGTGAAAGGTGACTCAGCTGCCTTCCAAATGTTGTACATATGGGACCATAATGCTTCCGAAAGGAAATTATGACCACTTCATGAGGAAGTATCCACAAAAAAGTTGACGGGAGCACTACTTTCATCGTATGTTGACGCCTCTCAACGAAGAGACTCCGAAGGGCTGCAACATTGATATTTCTGCAGTTCAAAATTGAAACGAAGTGTTTCAGCTGAAGCGGTTTATAAACGATAGAGGATAACTCTTTTTCAGACATAATTGTTCTAGTTCTCAAACTCAAAATCGCTCCAAAGCGGATACGAAAATTTCAAATTGTTGAAAGCAGAAACGACGCTTCATTGAACTTTTATTATAAAATAAACTCGATAATTTCTTCTGAAGAGACATTTTGGGTTATGTTGTGATTGTCTTTCGAGAGCCTCTTTCATTTGAGAAATCGCAAATGGCTGGAAAAAATTATTACCGTCTAACGCAATAAATCTTGGACATTGACGTCCTTTTTGGACGATAACTTTCAAAAATTTCAAACTATAACATCCAACTGATTTCAACAGAATTTAAGGAACATTTACAAAGCTGTTTTTCTTGAAATTTGGCTCACTTTTTCAACTCACAATCCATCATCTTTTCACTCTGCCTTAAAAACAAGCGCTCAAGGAGTTTCACGCAGGCGCTCATCGGCCTTATTTGCCATAGAATGTGCATCAAACCTATGCCAGTTCGGTTCTAGAGTATAAATAGGATATTCTTGCGTGGCAAACAATTTTCATGCAAGGTGGAGAAATTTTTTTTGAGGAGGAGGGGAGCGAGAATTTCAAGGAATGTTCAAAAAATATTCGAAAAAATGTTCCGCTGAGCATATAACTGTGTCTCACTTTTTCAACTACAGATATGCAATCCTCCCATCGAATTACTATACTAGATGTGGATCAATGCGAAAAGCTTTGCTATTAGCATAAAGGCTAACCGACTATCGACAGCAAAAGTTGGCAGAACACCCTCACTTGCAGAGGAGCAAATGAGCGGAAATTCAATTAAAGAATCAGCTTGCGTGGGCGCAGATGACGTTGTTAGAAGCATGTTTTTGCCGTCGAAATTTGCACCTTAGATGCACATTGGAAATGCACTATCATCCTTTTTTACATACTGAAATTCATACAAGCGCTGCTCCAAATCATGCCCATCGTATTTGATCGCTCCTCTAGAAAGATTCTGCTAAAACAGAACGCCGAACAAATAGTTTATTACCAGCCAAAGTTGAATTCATATAGATCTATATCTAAAACGTTCACCTGTCTATATTTTGCGACGGTAAGCCATAGATCTAGCTGAAGGATGGCCCTGTTCAATCTTCTTTTCCGGTTTGTGTGCGTTTAGTTCATGGGCATTGCGAAATTTTAGCGTGTCTGATGCAATTAGTTATAATTATGCAGTGCTTTCTAAATAACCGTATCGATGACGATAGATTTTATTGTTAATTCCAGTTGTCATAATCTTGAGCTAAAAGGTGATACTGTGTCCGAATAAGCTAACGAGGAGAAACGTGATAATACAATTCAGCGAACAGAAAAAGTGGATAGTAATCTCATTTAAGCTGAATGTGGGATGTCTAATGATAGGAAAATCTAGAAATGAAGGTGCTAACTAAAATTATTTTCAATAATATTAACTACAA
Source organism: Baylisascaris schroederi (assembly GCA_006503575.1). NCBI lineage: Eukaryota > Metazoa > Nematoda > Chromadorea > Rhabditida > Ascarididae > Baylisascaris > Baylisascaris schroederi. The sequence continues at coordinate 270,903 of QEWY01000629.1, read as the reverse complement.
CTGTCCAAGAGAACAGCTCCTCAATTCCTCCTCGCCCCACCCCACTCCCCTCTAACCACCCCTCCCCTCTTCCCTCACCTTGTGCTACTATAAATATTTAAATAGAGAATCAGGATCAATGATATTATAAATATTTAAATAGAGAATCAGGATCAATGATAGAGAAAGCTTACAAGAATCTAAGAGCGGCAGCAAACGAATATTTTAACACATTATAGTATACAGATCGTCCTATACCAAATTACTTTTTTTTTTAAAATTTCGATGTGCTTTCACGAGAATGCGGTGCAATGCAGAGTTATGCATTGATGCGAATTATGTCTTTTTAGATGTAAATTCTTCTCATTGAAAAAATTCCATTAGAATGTTCTGATATTGGCACACACAATATTGCACAGTCGTAGTTGTTAAGTTACGCGAAAATAGTATTGCGCAATAATGAGGGAATAATGAGGGAATTGTTTCTTTTTTTAGCTTGAATTGAGGAAAACAAAATTTTTTTCGTTATCAAGAAGAACACCGGTTAGAATTAGGTTGCCCGCCGTAATTTTTCACTCAGCGTTTTAGAAATTCCTCACTGAAATTTGAAGAATTTTTTAAATAGTTGATATGCTGACGATTGGAAGGCTGAGCGAAATAATGCATTAGCTGCTAAGACGTATTGCTTTCATTTCACATCAATCCGCTATTTATGAGGCAATATCGGAGGACTATCCTTTGCTTTTTTTCGATTTGATTGCTTGAGCAAAGCTCCATAGGATAGGTGAATTGAAATGTACCTCACAAACGGCGATCACTGCTCTACAAATAGCGATCGTAGAAGCATACTGTACGGAACATCTCTCATAGATCGGACAGTAAAACCGGACATAGAAGAAATTTCTCCTCAGGATTCCCGATCCTCAGTGGTTGCCTCAATAATAGTTTGCATGACAGCATAAAGCTTCCCTATATTCAGCGTGACGTAGACTACAAGAATTAAATGGTGTACATTATGCCTTATAGCTGCAGTGGTTGAAAATATCAAAGCGTTTAGTCAACCTTTGGACCTAATAATTTTCAAGATGAGAAAACAGAGATATTCTATATTATCAGCAATTTATTATCATTCAGAATCTAGGCTCTTCGAAGAAATTGCTTCACTCATATCGACACGTTTGGCTTCTCTAAGTTCGCATCATTCGATTGTTTGGTGCGATGTAAGGAAGTGAGTAGTGATGAGGATAGTGACCATGAAAACACGAATCAATAATGATATAATAAAAATTATATGGAAAAAAGCAGTTGTCTTAGACGAATTGTTAATCACTGGTGGTTTAGCTCGAATGTATTCGTGGCGAAAAAGCTTCTTCATTCCGCCCACGAAATCCGAAAGCTTTAAGGCTAGAAGTGAGACGAAGCCAACTATCGAGATGAAAAGGCTCTTTTAATTGCATTGGAGCCCCATTGGGGCAGAAAATTGTAAGATGATCCTATCATAGCACTCTGCATTTCTACAAAAAAAAGACAACATCACAAGTGAAGGGATGAGTGAATTGCGGCTCAATGTTTTTTTTTTTTTTGCTGACTATAGCAGGGAGTTTCAACAAGCAAATTTTAGCGTAAATAACGATACAATTTCACTAGATTTTTTGCTCAAATTGCTCAAAGTTTTACTGCTCTAAATTAGAGATTACTCTTTTCTTATTTCTTCAACTAGAATTCCAAAAAGAATTTACAAATTCTTCATTGAGTTCATCTAATATTTGTAAGGCTCATTAGGAGAGGAAATATTCGACAAAATATTCATATGAAGGGCACTTTCTAGGGCACTCTTTTATGGATAAAGTGGTCTAGCTATTGTTTTCTACATTCACAGATTCCCATTACTTGCAGTTCAACCAATTTGTAGACTATCTCTATTGTATATTTTTCTAACATGAAGCGAATAGCAAAAACTAGCTTACATTTTTACAATACACAAATAGCAAATAAGTACACTCAAATTTTGAAAAATGTAAGCTTTAAGAATGTGCTTTCAACGAAGAATGCAATAAAAGGCCATTTCAAAGTAGGTAGATTTGGCGCTGCGCTCGTGTTTCACTTCCGCTGAGGAACACGTTTTGCAGTGATGCATGAAATATGAGATGCTGAACTTGTGCTCCTTTGTCATATAACGAGTGGTCGATAAAAACCCATGCACGCAAAAGTATTAGATGGCTTTTGCAAAAGGCGTCGTGGAAAGGACGCCAAATGCTAACGCATCTGTTCTGAAACGATGCATTTCCTTATAAGTTCCTGCAAATAAGACATTCTAACATCACATTTTGAGGCGCAAGCTTCAATTTAATCGAGCTGGAATACGTATCAGTGAAAAATTCAAGAAGAGGTGCAAGAAAGTATCACAATACATTCATTGAGCTGATATCCACAAAAACGAACAAAAAATTTTCAATAGAGCAAAGTAATATCGATCCACCATCAGCGCGCAAATGAGAGGCTAGATAAGAGAAAATTAGCTGAAGAGAAAGAAGATAAGAGAAAATTAGGTTGCAGAGGTAGAAAGCTTATCGAAAACGACGAGTCAATGCCTTTGGCATTTTCCGATATTCAACTCGATCGCAGACGAAATCTCATCAACAAGGAACGACTAAAAATGGAGCATGCAATAAAGCTTATGAGTACAAAATTCGCTTCGTTAAAAGTAGATGAGTAAGACATCCTTGAGAACGCCTATGAAAAGTAAAAGATGAAAAATAGCTTCTATGATAGCTTGCTTCATATTCTACGAGTCGATGTGAAGTAATTGCAGAGTTCATTCGATGAAATTTTGATTAGGAAAGTCGTTCTCATTTTATGATTTATTCCGTCATCGCTTCTGAGAGAACACAGAATTCTTTGAAAGTGCCGGAAGGCGATACTTGACAGCGACTGCGTGAAAAAATTTTTGCTGAAACTGTACGCCGACCGAATATTCAGCGTCATAGAGGTCTGTGTGACTGCAGCAAAGCGAAACGATTGATGCTCATATGTCATCAATACATACTCGAAAACAAAACAAACTGGAAAAAAATGAAAACATTGAAAGTAAATGTAGAGGAAACTGAAAAAAAAAAAGTATTTTTGCGTGTCGACGACGCGAAATGGTGTCAGAGGCATTGAAAAAAATGTGACGAAGTGACAGACGATGAAAATTTGCCGCACGATGTAAGCTTATATTCGAAAAAATGGTAACGAAAAGAGTCAAAGAACGATCGAAAGCCTATGTATATTGGATGGATGCTCAAGGAAGGGGCAGGTTTTTTTGTAGGCAAGTAAGTAGACAGAAGTAGATAGAACCTCCACAGACTTTCAGAAGAATTCGAACAAAAGCTCTTCGAAGAAGTCAATTCAAAGCCGAATGAACAAAGGTGTGAATTTTATAAGGTGTCGGTCAATAGTGCACAAAAAAAAATTAAAGCTCGCCTAACACTGCAGTTAGCACAACACCCAAGAAATGCATCCTAAATGAAACGGCGCTTCTCAGAAATCGTTTCAATGTTGGCTCTTTTGAGATTGATTTGGTTAAACTGAATCGGCTAAAGTTCGACTTAAATAAATCCTAAAGGAAATCTTATTCATAACACTTTTAGCCAGCTCACTTTCACTAAATGCTGGCAATTTCCGCTTGTGAGCAGTCATATGACATTTGCGATTGTTTGCTGTTTACATGGCAACGACACCTCATGCTATAGGAATTTATGATGTCAATATGCAGTTGAACAATTTTTTTAAAAGAAATTGCTCATACTCATTGAGGCATTGCCGCATATATAGCATTTCTTCCTTGAAGGCAATACTTCCAAGTGGATAAGACTTAAACAAATTTTTACTTTTCTTGAACGGTTTCAGTTACTCCGGCAACCTGCACAGTATCTCTAGTCTTCATCAAATTTTTAGCGGGTCGTTTTCTAACGGTTATGTTCTTTGCCAAGTGGCTGCAGTTATCAACATTACTACTTGCTTGCAACGTGAGATTAATTAGAACTAAGAGATGATTTGTTTTGCAATTATCCTATGTAGCCCACCAATGTTTACTTCGAATGAAAATCAAGTAGGAGGAAAATCCCACTCGTACATGCAAAACTAAATCAAAGAGTACAAGTGACTATTGAAATATATTAGGTTTTTGAAAAATCAGCATCGAAGCAATCATAAGAATCGACATTTCCCAATCTTGCATCGTTCTTTTCCAGAAATTTCGGCGACTAATTCTCATGCTGGATAGAGTGTCGGTGATGTCGTTATGCTATTAAAATTCGACAGAAAAAGAAAACGATGACCCGTCATCGAGGATCGTTGAAATTTTTTTTTTCAAATCTCTGCACAACACAAAATTACTGAGTGTTTGTAGAAATAATGAGCTGCTTGAACAAAATTTAATACAAAAATGCCAATAATGAAGCTGAGATTGCTTCATGCAGATTCACTTGTAAATGCTCAATATTATGGGGACATGAACTATGTGCCTTATATAGTTACAGCTATCTACTATTATTATTAGAGAGGATAAATAAATGAAAATGAATATGAAAAAAGAGAAGGCAGTATGTGTTTCTTGAATGTTTCAACAAACGATCCCATCGACTTGCTTTTGCAGTTAGCAAATGAGGCAATTGGATTAGAAAAGAAGTGAACAAATTGGACAGCAAACATCGACAACGGAAACGCTCTGAAGAATCGTCGTGTTGTTTAGATTCACATCGACCAAAACGCTGCTCGTTTTTACGCCGTATTAATTAGTAAAGCTTGACGAGGATTTTAAGCTTCATGTCTCCGAAGATAGAATTAATTCGCATTGCTTGAAGCATATAACTACATTTTCTGCTCGTGGAACAATTAGATATTAATGAACTCTATTTTAAAGCGCTCTATGCGCATAAAAACGATGTAAGAAATGAGAATTTTAATAGGCAAAAAAATACTTCAACATACACTTCCAATCAACAGAGCGCTAGCTGTGCCACTGTTCACTATCAAAAACATCAACACAACGCAAGGTCAATTCCGATGCAAGTATATGGAGTTGAGACGTAGTACGTTGAGTCTCCAACCGTTCGATACCTTCTATCGTTTACTAAGCCATATCCCGAAGGAGTGGAACTATCACATCGTTGCTTACGTGGTGTTTCTTCTCGAAGCAGTTTGCTAGGAATCAGCCTTTCTATTTTTCGCCAGAGACTTCTAATCTTGATGGAAAGGGGCAAGCGGAAACCGCTTATTCTGTTTCCATTACACGACGGGCAGAAAGCATTTTTACTGCTAAGCGTCCCGCTAGAATATTCAGAAAATTAACTTAGCTCGCCAAAAGTTCACATAAACTACTATATTTACAACAGCCTTTTTTTCAAAATGAAATTCTCAATGTAACATTTGACCTGCCGGCCGAAGTAATAAGCCAAATGAAACATATTATACGCCATATTATCGGCGTGTCGTATTCAGCAATTCATCGCAAAAACATTACAGAGGTTGACGCAGGCTTCATAATGTCAAAGTCCGATTTACACAGGATACGCCCCCCTTCACCCCCCCCCACCCCTTTTTGCCCTAAGGCCAATTGTCCTTCTTTGCTTTCAAATATTTTAATTTTCAATTGTTTTCGACCTTATTTCAACTGAATTTTTTTTTCCTGTTAAACCTTCTTTGAGGGCTATTTCTCTTGCAGCACTGAATTTGTATTCGATCTATCATTTTGCATGCATCAAAGAATGCATCTTTACTCATTAGCATAACTGTGCAGGTACTGAAATATGCCTTCTTGAATGCGCATTACATGATATGAATTATCGCGCATTTCATGAGAATTCCAATCGCATTAGGCTTCTGCGTGATCGAGGAACGCCAGTTAGATGCAGTTCATCACGTGAATCCACCACCCCTTGTAATAAATGCAAATAATAGACGAATGTTAAACGCATATACTCCCCACCCCCACGCGCAGGCACCACACATACCACCCTTGCCCGCACACACGCCAAACGGAATCTATACCGCTCACAAACTGAAACGGACCACACACGGCGCCCAACACGCACCACGCATACCACACTTCCCCACACGCACGCCAAACGGGATCTATACCGCACACAAACTGAAACAGACCACACAGGGCGCCCCACACACAGACAAACGGGCAAGCACACCTCCCCATCCCGCACCACACACCACAAACACCCACACGAAATCGAAGCCCCCCCCTTCTTCACCTGTATACTTACCTCCCTCCCGCCTCCAATGCTTAACCGACTGCTCCGTGCTATGCTATATGCACCATGTTGTACACACTCCCATAAGAGAATATACACTCAAGTTATATAGATAAGTTATATAGATAAGGACGTAAATACTACCTCAAGAAAGAGACACACAAACAACACGTATAGCATATAGGAAAAAGGGAGGATAGGAAACTGTGAGGAATATGGGTGGCCACTGTGTGCAGTAAACGCTCAGTTTGCACATATGCAACCAATCACTCGATCCTCTCTTCTCATTTCATAACTGAGAGGGGGATTTTAAAAGCGAATTTTACTCAACAATATAGGCTGCAAAATTCATCAAGAATTATGGAGCAGTAGCATATTCGTCTGTTGTCCATCTTTCTACAGCACTACAACGCATTAAACCATATACGGTCTACGGCGCACGCCAACAATTGTGCCGGTTATAAAATCGTCAAATTGCTGTTAAATATTTCGAAGTATTTCGACATTAATATGTAGCGGCTGGTGGATAATAGAAGTGAAGGTTCGATTAAACTTGGATTGCAGACAGCGAGGAAAACCGATCTATAAGAGAAGTCTGAAGAAATGGTCAGATTTTTTCTTTGTAAAAATTTTCAAATGAAATATCACTTATTGCAAAGCGTCTACACATTACCGGATGATGTTTAATCGCGGCTTCGCATAAGGAGAAAAAGGATCGAATTTTTAATCAAGTGTGTGCGTATTTACGACTGCAAAACGATAAAAATTCCAACCTTGTGTCAGAATGGCTACGAAATTGCATAACGTTTTAGAATTGTCCTCACATATGATACAACCACAGACATCAACAACAGTGAGCTACAGCGAACAAATGAGTGTAATAAGCGAATTGGGCGTAAAGCATCCAAAAGCATCGTCGAAATCTATAGAATAAAATAATGTGGGAACAACAAAAAGGTACACAGAGGTAAATTCAGTTTAGAGTCGAAAAATTATGCGAGAATGCATTCGTTTTAAAATGGAGTTTCATATAAAATTTAGATGGCTCGTAGTTACTCTCAGTTATCAGATGGCAACGATTGTTATGGATTCAAGCGGTATGATGGCACAGCAAGCGTCGTAGAGCGTCATGAAGTCAAATGCCCTTTTCCACGCAGTTCAATTCACTCGTCCCCAAACCATCATGCTGCGCTCTTGAAGTGCGCATACTCACACTTCTTTCTCATCTTATTTAAATGCGTCGACAAGATTCAAAAGCTTTTGGCGCCATATATCCAGTGAATACTGAATCCATAATAGGTTTTAGGTCTGCATTTTCTACTAACCATAAACAGTTAAGTTGTTGGTAAATCAAATTTAAAAAATAGGTGAATGGCATCATCTTATCACTTACTGTAGCAATATTGACCTTAAGTATCAAAGTGAGACGTGATTCTGCTATTCAATATTTGACTGTGATCTTTTCTTCCGTAGGCTTATTTCTCAGCTTGATAAGGTATTTTATGTCGTTTCATAGATGATTTATCTGGCATAGAAACATAAGCGTCCCGATTTTTTTCCTCCATATCCTCTCGCATTTTCAGATGATAAAATAGAAGGAAGCTCAATAGAATCAACGAAATCTATGGAAAGCAATGAATAAATGAATGAATTGTACTCAAAAGAGGCAGCAAAACAAGGTTGCATCTTGGACACAAATATCGCGCAACCTGTATGCGGCTCGAGAATTTATTTAACTGAAATGAAAAGAAAAATATTTCTGCTCGGTTTATAATCATTGGTGTGATAGTGTATAAAATTCCACTGATGCCATACATCAGCCACTTTCGAATAGTGTTTCGATAGTAATGGTCGCTAAGACAGCATAAATATGTGGCTGTAGTGGATGTTAAATGGTGGATGCAGGTAGACTGCATGAAACCAAATTTGCATTCCGCTTCATAGCAACATACCGCGTACAAGATTACCTGAAATGAAGTAAGAAGCAATAGTGGAAGCGTTTCGCGAATCCGGAAGAGATAGGTAGGCTAACGCGGCTGTGAGCAGCGTGCGTGGAGTATGGAGAATGGAGGCATGTAGAGAGTGCGCCGCCAAATAAAAGCGCAAAAGATTGAAGGCGTCCCCATAATGTCGCCTCTGGTGTCGACCGTGATTCGCGCATTCGTATGCTCATCATCGCTTCCTTCTCACCTCTTCTTTTGCTCAAGTCAACAGGGTGCAAGTTAGCATTAGGACTGGCTGGAACTGAGGGCGAGGGAGAGGTCACTTGGCTGGCATCTGTTCAAACATGGGAATTTGTTTAGTGGTCGAGCTGCTAGGTCAACGAACTCTATATCCTGTTATTAAAGTATTGCATTGTAGGTGTTGCCATATATATTAGCGGTGGTCATGCGAGCATTTTCAAATTTGGGCTAGCGGAAGGCTTCATCTCATTACGAAGAGTACAAGAGACGTGAAAAAAAAGTTGAGAGTAGATAGTCTTACTCAGTGGAATCAAGCCTAAACCAATGAAAATCTTTAACTTAATCCTTTCAAAAATAAATCCACATAGTTACAGTTTTCAGCTCGCAAATATTAAGTTCCGGTCCCTGCTTATTGGTGCACCATGACAGACACTGGAAACTTCGCCTTTCAGTGCTGAATGAAACACCAAAGATACAATGAAATTTTCGCAATCATGAGTTAAAGAAGCGTCTGTTATTTCCTTTTTTCTAGAGCAGTGCCTAGCAACTTATGAAGCAACATCAATATTTACATACGCCTTAAGGATGTGGATTAGGCGATTGATATAAGCAAACTGAGTCGATCTATTTTAAGATTATGAGTCTTTTCAAATTTGTTGCATTCGAAGAGATTCATTTTGGGAGCAAATAATATCAGCTTTTTTAACTATTAGTCGAATAATCTATTCACCTTTATTGATGTCATTAAACTCGCATTAGTTGATCGAGGAAACAGCTAATTCGCTGTTAGAGTGCTGTTTTAATCGTTGAAAATATATCACTTCCTCTATGACCATAAATCATTTTTCAATTTTGTGCAAAGTATCGCAGAGTGGCATTCGAGCAACGCTTCGGATCGCTTCTTCAATTCCGCTCTAATGCAGTTACAAAAGTTGTTCTGCTTTAAGATAATAACGAAATGAAATGCAAGATTAGTTCTGTTGGTTGAGAGTCTCAATATTGATATAGCATTGAGGGACTGAATTGAAATTGGCACATACTAAGCTGAAATCAATCATTATGCGCTCATTCTTCTTCTGCATAAGACATGCTCACATAAAACATAAAATATGTTTTCCTATGCGCCGCATTTTTTCATTTGATACGATCGAGGATACAATTATACTCAAATGTGAAAAAAGAAACGAAAACAATCGATAAAAAACGACTCAATTTATCTATAGACTGCAATCAGAAAGTAGAAACAACTTTAATTGTTGAGATTTCACTCGACTGAAATATTAATTAAAATGGCAAAAATTTGATGAAAGCAGTAATTAATCGTTTTGAAAATATCAAATCTGTTATGATTTCATCGATTTTTACAAAGAATCTCAGAAAAGGCGAAGGGTCAACGAGAAGAATTGAGACAGCGGTGAAACGTTGAGTGGTTTTCATTCTAGTAATTGATTTGCTGTAGAGGCGAGTGCTTTTCAAAAGAATGTTGGAAATACGCGGAAGCTAATGAATATCTACCGACTCTTCAAGTGAATTTCATGCCAAGAAGCCTATAGCATGAAGCATGAGCATATACCCCTTTCCCCTTTCTCACATTCTCGCCTTTAATATCAGTCGTTTAAGACAATATTATGGTCAATTAAGGCATTAGTTAAGGTTCCGAAAATTCTGAATGGAACAGTGCTGAACTCGGAACATGTTACTGATAATGACCAAAATTATGTAGTCTTAACAACTATGCAATTAAACTTTCAAAAATTGCAAAGTTTTCTGAAAGAGAAGTTGCAGCGCAAATTAAAAAATTTACACAGAATAATTTTATTCAATTAAACAGAACTCGAAAGCCAGGGCGAAAGGTCGCAAAGTGAACCTACTCGTAGAATTGGCACTGCACTATGCATTCATATCTCCCAAAGGACAGCTTGCTGGAGTCTGTAAACGGTAAGAAGGAGATTGTCTCAAGCATTTTAATGATCCAATGCTCTGTGCCAACTGCTCCCCTCAAGTGAGAGCAATTCTTCCGCTTTCAGAAAGACACTTATTGCTGCTATTTGCTTAGTTTTTGAATGTGCAATGCTTCATTTACAGGAAAATTCGATCCGCAAATTATAAAAGCGGAATATTTGACGGTGATTGCAAACAAACCGCATAAATTGAGCATCCATGTTCGGGGGAATTCTTTTCTTGCATAAAGAGCCAGCTGTATTCATCTAAAATCAATAATATCCATTAGATGTAAGTATAGAGATGAGGTAATAAACATTTCTTTAGCTGAATACGACGACTAGTAATTTCTTTGACCAACCAATATATACGAAGCATTGAGTAGAGGGGCGAAACCGATAAACTTTTGATGCAGTTGATCCCTCAATCGCACTCAATTTGCCCTTTGGAGCATCGGTTTTTTCCTCAACTTTAACCTGTTCTATGTTTTTTTATTCAAGATGCACGTTAATAAATCGCATTCGTTGACATCGCTAGAGCATCGCTCAATATTGTTTGCTTTAGCCCTTTTAGAACTTTTTTGCGTAATGAGTGCAATAAATTTATATGATGGAAAGCTTTAGCATTTGCAAGCGACCACAAGAAAAGCTGCATCCGTAGCTATAACCGCAATTTGAGAGCAATGGTAAAAATTCGTTTAAGAGGTGATTAATACATCGTGGAGCGTCATAAGAATGGATCAACCCACATGAGTTTCCGCTCTTAAAAATACTAAGCCTGATAGCCAAATGCAAGAAAATTTCAGAGAGTGCGCCCAAAAATTAATTTTCATAGATTCACTAATTTCGATCCTCTACCTTTGCAGAACAATTCACCTGTTAATTTCACAATGCTTTGCTTGAGTGCTTTTGGATTAGATGCTGCATTTGTATATATCAGATGGCTTCAAATGACAGCCAATCGGTAATTTTGCAGCAGCTGACAAATGTTTTCAAAATCATCTCTAACTTATCGTCAGCTTTCAAGTTCGATTCATTTTTAATTAGCAAGTAATAGATTTTGGTAAAAAGTCCAGAAATCTGCTGCCACTTTTAAGCTTTTACTAGCTAGTACTAGTCTGCATACAGCCATATTGTTGGAGAAGTAAGCGGTCAGAGGAGAGATAGCCTCTGAATGCCTCTGACTACTCTACCAACGCAGATGTCCGATCCAAGGAAATCTGCGAGTATCGGCCAGCTAGTATGGCCACTTTTCAGCGTCGTTTCGAACATATTGCAAGAAAGTTTTTTCCTTATCAAAATTCCACCGTTTACTATACGCTGTAGTCGTTTTCTCGCTGCGTCAAAAAACTTTCACATATGGTTTGGCTTAGCGTAGATGATTGTTAGCACGTGGTATCATTAAATCCCGCAAATAATTCCTGCACTTCAGACGGATTATTATACTCGAAAATTGTGGTGGATAAACATTTAGAGGTGGAATGGCTGTTTAATATAGATAAAGGTTTTGCATTCAGATAAATTCAGGACCATTAACCTCTGTTTAGTAGCACCATATCTAACATATTACTAAAACCGTGAAGTTAAAATTTTAAAAAAATGCGGTGAAAATGAGACTAAAATTTGCATACATTTAAGTAGCATTCTTCTGAGGAATAACGAAAACTCATTGAACGAGAGGCGAAATGTAAATTTGGGCGCATATTTGCGATATTAACTGATGAATGAGGTAATAATTATTTTCCCATCAAAATTTTCTTACAGTTTATCGGATATTCTGGCAGGAAAGCTTTGAGAAAAAAGTTTTCTTATGGAGCATAAGAAAAAAATTTGACCACTGTTGTGGTGGATAATGCAACTTCCACATATAGCTAAGTTAGGCCCTTCATACAACTGAATTCGATACATTACATATGATATACTGGGTGATGTTCTAGGTGAAAATCGGAACAAATTTGAAAAGCAATTTGCTACCTAGTGGAGCTACGAAGGTCCCCCCTCTGGCAACGCGTTCGGGAACGCTAACGAGCACACCAATCGGGACTTCGTGCAGGTATAAATTTTCAGAATTTACTGCTGGTATAAATCTTCAGAATTTCGCCACACATATAAATTATCAAAACTTTGTTGCAGACATAAATTTGTACTTTTTATGAGTTACTAAAACCGAAGTGCAAAGTGTTACATGAGGCCTATAAAAGCTTTTTTCGACAACGATTGCTTCAGATCTATGCGATTTAAAAGATGCATTTAGATGATTGTTATATGCAGTAATTCAGAACGGTTCGGGGTGTTTTATAGGTTTCTACATGAATAAAGCTATACATGGCCTAAACAAATAAATTAAGACGGTTTACACAACAATCTCTCTCTTCCCATTTTTTTGGTGAAAAATGAAGTTTTATAAACGAAAAACTTAAGTTTCGTGTGATAAATGGTCATTTCATGCGCCATATTGGAGTATAATAACTGCAGCCATTACAATAAAACGGTGGAGCAAGCGGAAAATACTTTAGCGAGAAACCCACTCACAATGAAACAATGAAAGTTTTCGATTTTCCTCTTGAGTTCCTGGAATTTTTTCACTTGTAGAATCTTGAATTTTTTGTTAAAATAATTTCAATTTTTTTTCTTGTCGTGTCTACCGAACAAGTATTGGCAGGAGGAACGCAGAAAATCCATATCATTAAGGTATGTTCAATAGGTGAAATGTTTTCAAGGTCGTAAAACAGTGAAATTGCAGCCTGCTGTTATAAAAACTTTTAAAAAACGACGATATAGCTGAGTGCTTGTGAAAAAATTGAAAAAATTTCTTTCACTTTAAGAGGGTTCCACCCATTGCGATCGGCTATTCAAGAGATCGTTGTCAAGATAGTTGTGTCTTCTATGTTCTTTAAGAACACATTCTTGATCGGCTGAGAACCCCACTTTCATTTATTTTACCTATGCCGATAACGGTAAAGTGTATTTGGGCACACACCCAAAATGACATATTTCAGTGATATGACAAGCACCGTTTGCGGAACTTAACTGCATTCATTTGATCTGATTTCATGCCGCAGCTGTATGGTTAACCCCTCTGCGACTTGGGAGTGAAATAAAGTGAGGAAAATTTGCGGGTGGTGAATCCACCTTTTCGGCAATAATAGTCGCCGAATCGAAAAAAATTTGAAAAGAAACTTATCAATATTGATGTTTCTTTTTTGCCATATCAGCGTATCAAAGACTTATTCTTGAATGCCGGAGAAACAACGATGTTACCAACTAATGCCGCAAGCCGAACGTTTGCACAGTATCGAGAAAATGTTTTACAAGTTATGCAGCTATTGTATGATTTCCTTCATGCACCAATGCACATATATATTTCTCTGAGCTTTCTAAGGAAATAGTGCAACATAAAACCTGCTCACTGGAGTCGCATGCGACTTGCGCGAATTCTTATAGTGAATTCGAAAATTCGTGAAATTTGCAAACGATATATCATCATTCATAAGGGAAATAAATGGTTTCAAGAATTATTAAGGTCAGAATGCATCAATCGCCGACTACGAACAACTTTTCGATTTACCGCATAAAATGGTAAGACCTATATAACTTCTTGTAGAATCAATCTATGTAATCGAACGAGTCCGTTTTTGTTTTAACTAAATCTGTTTTCCTGTCAAAAAATTTGCAATCGTTTGCACAGTCGAGGAACAAAATTTCCACCACATCATTTGCATCACCATACAGTAAAAGATTCTTTCCCAAAATTTTCCAAGCACTGAGGTTCTTTGCATGAACTGATTTAGTTAATGGATTGTGAAGTAGTACAGTTCAAAATCATGCCGATAAATCGGCGTAGAACGAAGCCTACGCTCAGTCAAACGAAACTCTTTCGAAAAATAGTGACTGAACTATTGCCACAAACAGCCGAATTTTCCGGCTGCTTTGACGAATTAGGAACCTTCTTATATAGTCATGTTCCGAAAATCGCTCTCATTCAGTGACATTGAAGTTTGGCGAATGTATCGCATTTTTGTCATTTATTGGCATCATTTCTCCGTATAGTGCACATTGAAGACCTTCGACCCGGATGTTGTAGATATTTAGAAATTCGTTGCTGCAATAATCGTTTTCAGAAGTAGATCCTCGTTGCTTCTTTGATGACAATTTTTTCACTCGCTTTGTTGCAAAATCAGTTGTACTTCTTTCGTAGTTATCGCAGAATGTCCCGTACGGTATGTCATTAAAAACTGGAAAACAATTGCCGCATTTATATGCAATAATCAATTCTTCAAATTAAAAAAAAAACATCTTTAATAGATAGTAGGCGTAGTGTTGCCTTTAAGTTTATTTAAGATTAAAAATAAAGAAACAAAAAGTGAACAAATCAATCAGAAAATTTTTCACTGGATTGCTAATGGAATAGCTGCACAACTCGCAAACTGCAAGCTCGATTCCACAGCCTCTTTGCCACTCGAATATCTCGATCTTCTAACCTCAAGGCTGAAATTCTTTAAAGTTGAGATGAGCATCTCATCGACAGCCTCGCACTACATCAAATCGAATAATGCTCATTAATTCTGCCAAATACAAACATTTCCATTCAGAAATTAATTGCATAGCGAAAATTTGTATTTTATGAGAAATCATACCGTAATATTCTCTAAATATTGCATCATCAGTTTGTGCTCTGAAATGTTTGTTTGATGTCGTCATCGCCATTGACAATTTTTAGCAATTTTGTAGTCATTTCGCAGTATTAGATGAATGTTTGAAATCAATCGAACAAAGAACGTTACTTCAGCGCAAAGAGCGTAGAAACCAGTCAAGGTTTTTTCTAAAATTTGCGTTTTTTTTTCTATCACCAAGAGTGAAATTCCAAGAATTGGATCATTTAAATTATTTGTAAACAGCGAACAGCGAAAATCACTTATTACATTTTCATCATTTAATTGTTTCAACACACACCCAAACCAAATTGGTAAGGAAAACCGGTAAGATGGATGCTGCACGAATCATATCAGTTATTTTTTCTATCTATTTAAGTTTCAATTCATTAACGTCTAAAATCATTGATAACATCACACAATAGTTCGTCTTCCTCTTTTCATATTGAATTTACAGTTATATATTAAAGCAAAGGGCGAAGCTCAACCTGGAAGTAGCGACATTTTCCAGCATACTAAACGCTGTTTTGACGCAGTCGGAAAGCATCCTCCTGCCATAGTGGATAGACTTTTTATATTGCATGTATGTCGATTTGGTAACGAATTGTTCATAACGGCCCAAGAATTCGACAGGCTTCAATTAAGTGGATAGTCCGAATGTTATGAAACAACAAGATCGGGAAACTGCTGTGACGGTTTTTGGAATACGATCGCAAATTAGACCTGAGTACAAAGTAGAAACGCTCCAGAACGGTGTTTTCTTTTTTTGTTGGATTTTCTGCTCCGGTTCTGAAATAAAGGATCAAAAACCCCAACGAAAACTGGAACAGTTCCAAACTGAGGAGGCAGTGCAATAAAATTTCATTGAGGCTAATAGTTTCGTTTGTTTTATTAAACCATACCTTCACAATCGCGTCGCACGATTTTCCCTGTGCATTAACCTTTCGTTATTTGGAAAAATTCTTTTGAATCACGAAGGTGAAGATCATAAAGCGCGTGCCACATTTTCTCTCTTCTTTTTAGGTTCTGAGAAATTTAAAGATGCTCAGTCTTTGTGGTACACTTGATGAAGACATGTGACGTTTTTTGAAGTTTCAGCTCGTCACTGTCAATACGATAAGGAAGGACGCTTCGAAAATTAGAAACTCTTGTCTGGTATCATGAAGGGGAGGAAACTTGCCCGCGAGGCGAAGAGATATGCAACATTAGCCTGCGGGAAGGATGCGGAAAGAAAAAAATCTCAGTGGCAAAATTGCGATGTCACCCACATTTAAGTGCAAATTTTTAGAGACATTTGCAAATCGAAATGCTTTAAGCGATTTTTGAGGCCTCGTTAGATGGCGCATCTGTCAACAATCATAAATTTCCTTTACTTCATAAAATAAAGGAAAGCCGATCCCCTTAAACGGAATGAGTTACGTGAATCGTCATAGTTACACTATCTTATTCTAAGTTGGCGTGATTATGATATATGCCTTATGTTTGTTACTGCATGACGTGTAGTGTGCTGTTCTTTGGTACGCATAGGAAAACAAGCGAATTTTTGGGGGAAAAAAATGAAAGGAGAAGACATACATGCACTAAAAGGTGCTCATTAAATACCGTCTTCCGTACCGATGAGGGTATGGCCAATCTAAGAATTTATCGACAATGATCGAAATGCTGTCATCTGACGAAAGAGCTGGAACAAGTCAAGAAGAATTTCTGCACTTTATTCAGAAAACAATTCATTCTTAACGAAAATGCACGTTCTTATAAATGTCAGTACGGACAAACTGAAGCCGATTATAAATTTTGCAACTTTATAATACAGAGGTCATTGTTAAGCTCTAAAATATAGTGAAAAATACGAAATAAAACAATTTGAAATAGCAGAAAAGGAATACACGAAAACGATGAAGTTAACATAAGTTAGAATTAAAGAATATAAACTAGTTATTCATGTTCCATATATGTTGTTTCGGTTTTAGTGTTTTCCGGTTCCATTTTCAACGCAACAGGTTTTTTCAGCTCTATTCGCGCTGCTCAAAAAATTCTTTTGAACGCAACTCCTTGTACCTATTTAGCAAATTTCACTCGAAAGGGTACAGCCTGTCGGAATTTTCGGATCGCTTTTGTGTTGATTCGCAAATAAACAACGTCATCGAAAATGCACATTAATGAACATTGCTTTTGGAACATAGCTTCACGCAATGTTTTTCGCAGTGCATCTCAACGAAAATCTGTCTTGAAAAATCTTAGAATGTTCTCTTTCTGGTAATCCAAAAAGTACACAACCATATATGAAAAGTGGAAGATGCTGAGGGTGCTTATAGTTTGTGCCTTATTGAAGGATGAAACATTTGAAACAGTAGTGTTTCGATTTTGAAAATGTTTCAGCAACGAGTGGCATGCGCTAGATGGTGGCATGTACTCAGAACTACTGACTGATTTGTTTATTGTAGGAAACGACTGTATTAGCGAAAATGCACGTTGACAGAAAAGCACGTTTGGTGGTATGGGCAATAAGGGAGGTATCACGGGTTGTTGCACTCTTCCCTTTGAATAAAATTTTCTGAAGCGAAAGGAAACATGCTAGAAGGCGTGCGAGCGAACTATTACAAAAGCACAACAAAAACAATTCCATTCTGCATGTGCACTTAACTCCACGCGGCGCTATTCCTTTCCACTCTCAGTTTCCATCATATTATGCTTAGGTTGTGCAAAACATTAAGTTGACGATTATTGTTGCTTTAATTTGACGGGTTTTTATAACAGCTGATGGCTATAGAATTGAGTGCAATCTCGACGAATGAAGTTGATAGTAATTAACGATAGTTACATTTAGTAAGCCTCGCTGAAAACGTAACTAGCAAATTCATTTGTCATAAATAAGCAAAATGAATAACGTATGAGTGTTAAATTCTTTATGGTGAGTTTGTAATGGCATTTATCACTTCCGTTTATCTGCTACAGCCTTTCTTTTGAAGATGCTGCTTGATTTGATGCACATATTTCTTCAGTTCCATTTTTTTGTGTGCTGCTGCCAACATCATCTTTACAACCTTGAGCTTTATATTGCAATATCATAGATCCATGGCTCTTATGTTTCTGCAAATCTACTTTCAAATCTGCACTTCAGACGCAACTTCTAGTGATTCCTATAAGGAAGTATCTTTAGTTTCATTTTATTCCTAAGTGCATTTGAAGTTTCCAATAACATCTGTACTAATAACTTGTTGACGATCTCGAAATTTATCGTCCATTGCATGACCCTACCTGCGGCGTCCATATTCTGCAAAAAGACCTTGACACATTCGCCAAATGTTGAAAATTATGACAGCTGAATGTTTCCCATATAAAAATCTTTTCTGAGGCGAAGAGGTGAGGTTCCTTCTTCGTTCGTGATTTTGTTGCTGTAATCAACCTCAAGCTTCACCGAACGCTGCAATGTTGCACCATTGTTGAAAAGTTGTCGAAAATTGCGAATTGCATTCTTCGCCTTTTGCAGTACAGATGTAATGAGCGTCATCGAGATGCTTCACCACCTACTTCTGATCCATTTTATAATACTGCACTATCATATGGCCTCCTTATTTGTTTTTGTGATCCAACATTGTTAAATGCTGTTAGGGAACGCTCGCTCGTATTGCTTTTCACAAAATTTTTCGTGGTCCCTACCACTCAGATTACACTAGCAGGTCATAAACTTGTTGTATAGCACATGTTCACGTTATACCACATGACATGATGATCAAGGAAAGAGAGAAAAACGAGAACAGGCTAATACGTCACCTCGATAGCGCATGGTTCTGAATTTTTATGGCAAAGTTGACGAATTCATGGCTAGTAACGTTCTCATCAACGATTAGATTCCTACATAGGATCATGACGCAATCAACGGAAATACATTCCTAATAGCCATACGAAATCAAATTCTCGAAAAAAGCAGGCGAGAGGTTTTTGCTTGCCGGGATGTTGTTTACAGATTCAATCAGATGTGTAGTATATTGCCGCTTAACGTACACCGATGACGGTAATTTCACATTGCAACTTCGCAAGCGCTGAATGCTCAAAACAAAACGAGTGAAAGCTGTGGGTGACATGATGCTATGTGACCTTCATGATGGTATTTTTTGCATCGTTCCTTCGAGGAAGTAATTTCAACTCTTACCGCACATAGACAACTCAAATTTCATGGCTGGTTGTCTCCGTTGGGAGACACTTCCTTCTGCATTCCACTTAGTTGCTCAAAAAAAAAAAAGATCATATGTGTCTAACATTCATTCATTGATTGCTCTTTATTTACACTTTTCTTCCACCATGGCATTTACCACCATGGCATTTACCTTTCATTGATTTAGTCGTTGTGTCCTCTGAATTGTTTCCACTAGTAGACCTCGATTTAGGTTTCGCTGCCGTTTGTTCGGCATTCGATTCGCTACTCCAATTTTGGAATCACTCAATCTGATTTAGTTAACGGCAGTTAAATATTCGTTTCAATGATGTATTTTATTTCTGTCTAATCAGTCACCGCTCGAATGTAATATACTATTGAAAGCACTGTATTCAGTATGTTTACGAAAGCGTAGATGATTATATGTAGCTGATTATATATGTATTATATACCGAATATGTATTTGAGGAGGTTCATGAAGAAAGGGACCCAAAGCATACATCATGTCGAGTGCCGTTTCTTTACAATTCAGTTTTTTATGTGTTTAGTCCCACAAGTTTCACCTCTTATTATTTCACTGATTGCTGGATTGTTTCGAGCCACTTTTTGTATGTGTGGAACTGTGTTAAAAATGGTGTTGATAGCATCTTCCGTTTCAGGATGAGGTTTACTCGTCCTCATCCAATTTTCCCGCAGGAAACATCGTCTTACTGAAAGGTTCTGTGAAGGAAAGTTTCGTTATTACGTTTGATGGTTGCGGTGCTATTTTGTGAACAAACACCCGGCAGTAAACCAAATTACTCATTATTCTTTGTGATGTCTCCTCGAACTATCGAAGCTGAATCATTTATCGTTAGTACAATGAAGCAATTTTTCCGTGTTTTCGCTCAGTTTGTCAGAATCTAGTTGTCATATGAGAAATTAAATTTCTAACCTCGTTGAAGACCCTTTTTTAAGCAGTATTATTACCTAATAAATGCCCACTCGTTCTACGTTTTCGTTTCGGCGATTTGTAACGTTATATATTAAATTGCGCTTGCAAAGCTCATTATGATGGCATCTTGTTTACCCCTACGAACTTGTATCTATCTGTCCGATGATCTCAACCAGGTGGCCATGGGTTTGAAGTTACGAGACTAATTGGCTTGGAGATATGTTATAGCATGATCCGTTTTAATTATTTTGGCCTTGAACCATCAACCTTGCATGTGGTCTTAGAAATCAGGAGCGCAAAAACCCATATACGTCCAACAGCAGCCGTGTTACAAAGAAAAAAAACGAATGGTCGAAGGCCGATTAAATGATATATGGAGACGATGTTTTACGTATTTATTATCTGTTGGAAACTTATGTATGTTTTTACGTGAATGTTGGCAATGCGTAGTGTTGATCAGCAACCGTCATCGCCTGTTGCCAACCAGTGGTCAGCTAAATGCGATGCGTCCACGCATATCGTGTCACCTGTTCTAGTTTGTCTTCACTTTCTTACCGTGGAATTCTAATTGAGGAAAAGGCGTGAGACATTTTTGGGGAAAGTTCTATGAATGGTCACTTTGAAGAGCTCTTAAAATTTAATAGCATTTTAATGCGTCATTGTAAGCGTACTAGCAAAATGATTTTATTTTAGTGTTCAATGAAAACAATCGTTGAAAATCGGTTCATTTTTTTGATGGGAAATTTGAGGATCTTCCGTCATGTGGAATCAAGTTATACTATTGCTGGAAGAGCTTGGAAAGGCTTGGAAATCAGATATTTCTAATACTCATCTTCACCCCTTAGTAAACTTGAATGGTTGTATTCCATTTGGAAAGTAATGTCTCTTATAGCGAAACTCATTTGCAGAAAATTTTACAAGAATTCTATTCACAACAACGTTTTTAAACATTTCTGTTGGGTTTCAAAAATTCTGACTATCACGGTACCAGCAATTGTATTCGAATACTGAACTGAAGCAAGCGAAGCGAGAAGTTTTTTTTCGATGTACTACAGATGCTCGCCCACCCTTGATACTTTCGGGAACAGCCACTTAGACCTTCCATTTCAAAAGTAACTTCTTCGGAGCGAACTCCATCTCCTTCTTCTCTTTCCTCCTCCCTATGCTCTTTTCGTGCTCCCACTTTGAGAAGTTTTGATATTGGTGTGAGAGCTTCAGTATTGCTATAACTTTTTAACTGCATTATAAAACTGTTGACATCATCGAGCAGCTTGGCTGCCTGCAAGATTCACCCAGCGGAATCGGCACGATATATCATTGCCAATAATCCATTTTTGGCCATCGAAAGATGGAATTTTTGGCTATTGACACCCATCATCTTGATTAGTGGCACCTCATCATGGTGAGTGATATTGAGAAGAATTGTTAAAATCGACAGGTGGCACTAGGCATGCATATCGGATTTTACGGGATACCGAATAACTAATTCTTGCTTTCACCAAGAAAAGAACGCTTTCGAGCGATTAAGAAGCTAAAATCAAGAAGTATTCGAATTTTCACTGTGAAATAAACTAAATGCTGTAAGAAGGGAACTGCGATGTTCGGCGACATGTCATATAACCGGTCGCTTGTACAAGAGTACATATCATTGAGTCACTAAACTTTTTAGCTGTGAAAATTTCTCGAGATTGCACAATCAATGAGGTACCACATTCACCAGCAACACGCTGCGTTGATTATTTCGATTGCGCGCATTAACGACTTTTTATACAATTCTCAAATTTTAATGTTTCTTTTTTCGTGAATAATGGCAATTTCCTCCTGTTTCAAATGTCCGAATTAATTTGTGGAATTTAATAAGAGATCAAAAATGTTTCTGTTTACAACAAGTCGCTAAAAGTTTAAAACGACCTTCAAAGAAGATCACTGAACTCCGCTAATAAAAAATTTTTCATTGCTAATATTATTGCTCCTTCCAAACATGTTTGGTGAGAAAGCGAATCTCCTCCTTTCCCTTTTCCCCCCGCCCTCTCCCACCCCTATCCCTCCTCCCTCGCCTACCGCCTTTTCCTCCTCTCTTCGTTTTTTAAGAATATTTTGCACTTTGCGGTTCCCAGCAAAACTTCGCGTACCTTTCACCTTTCTCAGTAGCATCGAGCGAGTGATCCTCGATGATGTAGAAACTCATCAAAAGTGTTGAAGTTTTTAAACTTGCTTAAAATTTATGGCGATCCTTTCGAGTTATCAAAAAGTTGCGTTGCTGAGAGCAACGCTTCCCATATGTGCCCCATATACTTTAAATATTACCTCACAAATTTGTTGCCTTCTAATTTTCTTATTTCATCAACTTCGATAAAATATTTCGTCTTCAAAAGCAATTCATAAACAAATGTTTATTCGTCGAATTGGAACCTCAACAAAGATGATCAGCGTAGCGAGAAGTGATTTCTTTTTATGAAAGATGTAAAAAGCAAACATAAATTTATTATTGCTTAACCGAATGAATAAACGAAACGTACCACTCTCCGATGCAATTTCTTCGTATCTTCATTGGCTTTTATTTCTTTTGAATTATGTTTATTTTGCCTATCGTCGTGGTATTTTCATCGTTTCTGTTTGTCTGTTCACTAGCAAATTGTATTTCCTTAAAAAAGTATTGCTCATCTGACAGTTGCGCTGTTTAAAAAATAGCACATTTTGGAAAATATCTTAACATGCTACTTAACGCCGGAACAATAACTACAACATCAAAATATATAGGATTTAGACCGCAATGTTTAAATTTGCACTAATGATCTGCGGTTAAAATTTGCGCTAATGGTTACTCAGAAATGGGCGCAATTGTCATAGGCACATTTAACGTAGCACTGAAAAAAGCCTTCCCATCTCAACAAAAAGGCTGACAACAGCGATGATTTCGATGCTGAAAAATTTCAGTAAAAAATGATACTTAGTTATTCTCATATGCGATAGGACCAAGCAACTGATATGATCATTGATTTCATAGAACGTTGTTGAAAATAATCAATGAAAAAAATGTTGAGCATTTCGTCGAATAGCATCATTCAGAAATCGACATCTCAATAGAAGTCATCAAATACATTTCAATGTTCTATTTGCTTCATTCGGAAGCACCTTTAAGAATTTGAGCAATGTTATAAACGAGTGTTCTCTTGATTTTCTCGAAACACTCGTTGTACAATTCGCCACATCACTCTTGCATTCCTCTAAAAGTGGTGTACTCTGTGGAGTGTTTCAATTTCAACATTAGTTAATGTTTATTAATTTTCGAGCGCGCACACACACACATAAATCACTACAGATTTTTGTTGTAATTTGAACTATTTGTGAATGAGAGGAAATTAACTCATAATTTTTATAGATGTTTAGTATTTTCATGTTTCAGGAATTGCCTTGATGCAACTTGAAAAAATATAATCTTTTAGTGGCGTATCGCTAAAATCCATTTCTTTTATTTCCCATTGGATCATAAACGTCGTTTGAATTATTCTATTCGAAAGTGCGAATGATGTTGAAATATTTGCAGCAGTTGCGATGTTACAAGTAAGTATTATTGTCGTCATGTTTGCGACAACCATCTCAGCGCAGATGATGATGCCAATGGACTGTAGCCAAGCACCATTCG
Organism: Baylisascaris schroederi; assembly: GCA_006503575.1. NCBI lineage: Eukaryota > Metazoa > Nematoda > Chromadorea > Rhabditida > Ascarididae > Baylisascaris > Baylisascaris schroederi. The sequence goes on along the minus strand of QEWY01000629.1, from coordinate 247,165 downwards.
GTTCGTGCTGCAACATCTTTTCACAGCGTCTAAAAACGATTAAACCGGAAAGGCTGTCATAGGCGTTTGAATCGAAAATGAAAGTTTTTTGTTTTGTATACGTTCTTGATGAGAGTGCTTCAATGCAATGCCACTCTTTAGTCATCATTTGCGCAAATATTTCAACACAACTTATTTGTTCATTTGTGGATTGTATGTTCACATGAACTCTATAGTTCAAAATCCCATATAAATTAATCAACTACAATATCGGCTAATTACATAGTATAGGCAAAAGCTTTGACTTTTATTAATTCACATTTACTTATTGATCACTTCAATTATAGCGAAAAATCAATAAAAATAGCTCAACGTTTAAGCATTGTGACACTATATTGGAACTGCATTTACAAATAACACTCTCTGTTTGAATCTGCGGGCCATCCACAACGACAGCGATTCCGATACATTTTTCCCCCATATTTACCGTGGACGCAGCATCAACTGCTGAGGAATATTTCATGTAGTCGAATATTAAATAGTTGCTTAGGCACGTATAACATGAATGAATCATTTCTCCAATGGCATTATTATTATCTTACTGAAAGTAGTTTTTAATATTATTGCATAGAGAAAATGTTTTCTACTATCTAACAGAAGTTGTTACTAATACTGCATTAAGATAGAACGGAGGCAAACGACTGAATTACAGGCTTCCAAGAGCTATGCTATCAATTGCAACAGTTGGACAGAATGTCACGAATGCAGTGGAATATCCAACAGCAGCAACAGATGATCCCACTTAATGCACCGCCAGTTCCCGGTGAACCATGGCTTTCACCCGCCGTTCCTCAACAAAGCTTCCAACCAAGCGCCTACGATTGCATGGATCTGCAATGTTTATGCCCCTATTTCCGAGTTAGCTATCCATAAATAATTTTGCTTCAACTTTAACGTATCTTCCATAACTAGCAATTATTTTTACTGCAGTTTTAGTATCTTTTCGATAATGGCTAATTCTCTTTTAACAATTGCTATCGAAGTAGTCGATTCCGGTGAACGCAGTCTATCTCTTCAAAGCTTATTAAAAATTTCTCGTAAAAGTTGTTCAAATTTGGGATCTTCTTGGTGGAAATTTTTGAAAATAGTAAATAAAAATTTAGGTTGTAGCTGTACTGGATCACGCTTGATACAAAGCTGAAAAATTGAGCACGGATAATGGATCCGACCTCGTTGACAAGTGTTATCTTCTTTAGGGTCGCATCGCTAACGGTGGTGTATGTTTATTGCAATCGGGAGCACCCCTACGAATTGCTGTGCGCAAAGAAATACGTCAGATGACCGATGATGAGAGGAATCGCTACTTTGGTGCGTTACAAGCGCTGAAACGGAGTGGGGAATTCGATACCTTTGCGGCTATACACAGAGACGTAAATTCTTTCTGTTCCTCTAATTTTTTCATAATGAAATTCATGAAGGATGTTCAAGTCGCCGTTGTCCATCCTCACATTGCCTAGTCAACACTTCAGCTACAAAGTATGTTCGCTGCATCTCTTAAAAAACTTTTGTTTATGAATTTTCAAGCAAATGCTGTATGAAGCTTTGGAAAAAATGATATCTATGTAAAAATATAGAAGAACATACCGTTTCTCTTAATTTGATAGCCAAAGAAGGATTACGATGAAAGGATGTTTAAGGAGAAAGAAACCAAGCAGATGATTTCAACATGCTATTAACGCATTCACTTGTAATTAGTCAGCCACATCTCACTTTTCTGAACTCCTTTTCTTCGTTAGCAACTGTAAAAGGCTCTTTTAGGAAAGATTAGAATGAAGACATAGGATCTTCAAAAGATTTCAGGTGGCAGAAGCTAGTGGAGCACATTCGGGACCTGGCTTCCTTCCATGGCATAGAGAATTCTTGAAGAGGTAATCCATTCGGCCTCCAAATAATGTTTCAGGCAACAACTCTCTGGCAATTCTCTGCTTACGATTACAACAATCATGAAATCATGACAATTAGTTTTCAGATCGTACAATTACCCAATAGATCCCTTTCGTGCTATAGAACACTTTGAAGCTGAATGATGCCGCTACAAATTTCTTCCAATCTTCTTCCGCCTCATTTCATTCTATCTTCTTCACGCATGATGAGCAGCAATAACGCTAACTAGATTTTAGTCAAAGTTCAACCATTTAGGATATTTGCAAATTAGACTAATTAAGTGCTAAAAAATATCATATTATCTCATTTTAGCAAATGTAAACAGGGATGTGTAGAAATGGCCAATACATTAAGAAACTACTGTATATGAAAAAATCGAATTACATAGGAAGAGGCAGCACATATGCAAAAGTGATACCTTCAATATGAGCAAGAGCGTTCAACAAGATTGGAACGATGTGCTTCTTTTTACTTAGTCTCCTGTCCAATATTGCCTATAGATGTGGCCATTAGATGATAGCTACAAATAAGAACCAACATCGTTAACGTTGCGATTGCAATTGTAAATTTCAGATTAGAAATCGCGATACGTTTATTGGATCCTTCGCTAGCAATACCGTACTGGGATTCAGTAATGGATAACTACCTACCGGATCCAAGAGATTCTATCATATGGAGTCCAATGCTTTTTGGTGAAAACGACCAATTTGGGAATGTTGTAAACGGACCATTTGCTGGTTTCCGCACACTTGAAGGACGGCCATTGATCACAAGGTTTTACCTGATGGCTTACATTCATGAACTGACATGAGACAAGAAAAACAAAGCATTGCACTAAACGTTTCATAAAATGCTTTGTTTGAAAAGTGGTTTTGGCATTTTTCTTCCATTGTTTGTCCGTTGCTTCCAATGTTTTTACTTAGAAATGAGAAGATATGTGAGAACGACAAGTCGATATGAGGCGAAGGTGAGATTTGATTCTATTCTCAGGCTTAGTCCATTATAGTTTAGCCGATAGCTGGATAGGGCATAGCAGTTTTTCGAAGACATGCGGGAGAATTAAGGATTACTGAAGCAAGTTTAAAACATTGTTTTGTCTCAGATGCATTCCTAGCGAGAGGTATGTGCTCAGAGAAAATGAAAGATCCACAGAGATCTTTACACCACAAAGAGGTCGTTAAAGGATCAAGATAAACGCTGCTGAGTATTCCATCGTTTAGTAGAGCATATTGTAATGAATTACGGATACGCAATCTGCACGTTTGGTCTTTGCTTCTCTTGAGTTCCAACAACGACATCAGTTAAATGATGCCATTCACATATCACTACTTTCGATTATATAATCGTTGTCAGCTCTCGTATGCAACAGCTGATTGTTTCAGAAATTTGGGCGCCGAAGGGTCGTTATTCAGTGAGAGGGATCTGAACAATGTCTATTCACAAAGCGCAGTCGAAAACGTTCTTAGTTACACAGCGCCTCTTCAAAGTATGTTGTTTCCCTAATGTTCCATTGTTCTTATCTTAACAAATAGAGAGTTCCACTCGCCTCAGTTGCTCTCATAATGGAAGCGCCATGTTGGCAAAACCTCACTTTAATTTCTCTTCACTAAACTTATAAACAATGAGAAAAGGTTTTGCCATTGAATCGCATTCTATGGATCGCTCTATCCTTTAAATACGTTTTTTCATCAATGATTATTTGCTGGATAAATGAATTTGCATTTAACTGTATAAAAACTTCCACCCACTTGTGCTCATTTGTTGTGAACGCTTCAGAAGATGCTGATTCCTGATGACTAGTGGAAATATTGCTTTATAAAGTTTTCACATTCAGACTGTCCCTTTCGGGTGAACTTCGAAGCGTTGGAGTATACTCATGGTAGAGTTCACAACTGGGTTGGTGGCGACATGAAACCGATTCCGCGATCTGCAAACGATCCAGTCTTCTTCAGTCACCATTCGTTTGTCGACTTTATCTTTGAGCAATGGCGTCAGATGCGTCAAAACAGATGGCAACGAGAGCAGGTTGCGTATATCCGCTTGGGCGTTTCCTTCCCTTATGACACCTAATCTATAAAGGTTTAAAATATGATGGATGGCTCGTAGATCCTCCTGTCACCATTTTATTAATAGCTTCTTAGACATCTGAGAAGCTTATTATTAAACTCGTCAAAATCAGGAATATAGAGGCAGTTGCTTATTAATGATCCTTGAAATGCGGCTTGTTTTTAGCTCTGATGAGAACATCGAGAATATTTTTACTGAACTCAATACCCAATTGTCCCATACCTTTTACAAACTGTAAGTCTCATCATGATTTTATAAAGTTCGGTGGTTGAATAAAAAGATTTATAAAAGTTTATAACATTGGACCTTTCAGATTACTAGCAGCACTGATAGTTGATACAAGAGAATTTTGAAGGCTTTAGCAAAGCTAACAGTAATATTTTGACCGATATCAAATACGAAAAAACTTACTCAATTAGACAACGCCTTTTTTCTCAAGAGTGAATTTGAGCAACGAACAATGCAAAGTTTTAAAAAAATTTTCAGTTATATCCGCCAGATCTTGAAGCATGCGAAAACCCGCAACATTTTGCGAACTCGGTTATGCGGCCATTCGCTAATTTCGTTAATCGCAATGGTTTGTCATATTTTCTATGTGATTATTGCTCTCATCTTCTCATTATCACTTCTATTTGCCATAATATTTGAGTATTGCCATCAAAAATTTCGCCGATTAATCATAAATGTTCAACTGAAAACGCATAAATTAGGTTAAATCGAGAGCGAATCGTTGCTCTTTCTTTTTCCGCTTCCATACCAATAAAATAAATTCGTTTTAGCAGAAACTCGCAATACCGCTTGTGATTTGCTTTTAGTTTTCGATTGTCGAAGCCCTTCCGCATTCGATTTCAACACTCCGGACAAACAGAATGAAATTTTCTATTTTCTAAGCTCATTTGGAAGTATGGAAGGTGGATGTCGATTTTTTTTTGCCTGCAGTGCAAAAAGTGAAAAATCTAGGCCATGTTTTTCGACTAGCCAAATGCAAACGTGTGGGTCGAGCGTGTTCAGCGTTCACGACGGTAAAAGTTGTGTGACTGCACTGCCGGAAGCAGACTAAAAAAAACTGTTAAAAAAGGAAAGAACAGACTGTTTATTTGAAGTTTTTTTTGAGTGCCTTCTTAAGAAGATTGCCTTAAGATAAGGAAAAGTTCTGTACACAATTCCCTGGAAAATATAAGTGGTTTGTGTTGATGTCTCGAGATGCAAACATTCCATCAGATCTGATTTTCTCAAGATCATCTTTCTTCATGCTATTTGTGAGTTGACCTCATGCACTTTTGCTGATATAAACAAAGATAGCAATCACATGCTCGAAAGCCAAATTAATGGGCATTATATGAAGTAGTGCACCTTGGATGAAAAAAGCAAAGGAAAAGAGATAAGGGTTGCTATTCCTGCAGCAATCAAACAGCACGACCTGCACAATTGAAAATTAACTACCTATATTTTCTATGGGAATATTTGGCAAACAGCTTCATCCAAGTAGTTGGACAATGGGGCCAGTTGAAATGGAACTCTCTACTGAATTCTGGCTCTAAAATTCCTTGCACTCTTAGCACTGTCACGTTTTTGAAGGAGCTTGTGAACGAAAGAATGCCTTCCCTTTTCAGGCCTTTCAAATGCATATACGGATAATATGTACACTTTTGCTGCACGACCGATGTGTGGTCCGCGCGATGCAAGTTGTGGCTCAAACTTTCTCTTTTGTGATTTCCACCACGGGCCACCTCATTGCGTCTCGAAGATCAAGATGAATGGTATCTGTCGTGGATTCGAAGGATTGAATGCATGTTTTGGTGGCGTTTGTCTGAATGGCTTTTGCAGACCAGGCGTCTTCCAAGCGGTATAGTTCTTTAAATATTGGGAAAAAACCATAAAAACTACCATTGATAATTTTGGAGCATTCTAGCAAAATATTCCATTGTACGATGGTTAAACGTCGAAATAAAGTCAACATGAGGTCATACACAATTACATCATAGGCAATGAAACTACTCAGGTTTATTCTTATGCCGTTAGTGCATGATTTTGAAAAAAGTGGTCACTTTTGTATCATAAAATCAAACGCTTCGCGATTCGTTTTTGTATAAATATTAAGCTAGCTTTATGATAACATTTGTGCAATGATCGGTAGCTCTTTATGCAGCTTTAAGCTCAGACTTCATATTGAAGCAACATTGAGCAGCATCTCTAGATCATCCTGAACTAAACCTTTATTCAAATCATTCTAAGCCAAATTAGTGAATCACAAGGATAATATTCAGTGGAGCAACATTTATAGAAATAAAATCTCGTCATTATTATTCGTAAAATTCGCAGGCGAATTCAATTGAAATTTCAGCATGGGATACTTGACTAACGCAATAATGTAAGATGGCACTTAAGCAAATAGAGATAGATATTCAGGCGATGCCAACCATGCCAAGTGTACCAATACAGTTGCCAATAAAACACAACGAAACAAGAGCTCCCTCGAAGGGTGGCGCTACGCCCAAACGTAATGGTAATCATACGCGTTCAAGCGCCTTCATCAATACTCTCTCAGGACTCGTTCTTCAGACGGCTCCTCCAGCACATCAACTTGTGGGTGCTTTTTGTTCTATTATTTATAATCCGAAAGAATAGTGCTCATGAGGAAAAAATCTTATATTAATGCACTGGGAAGTGAGGGATTCGAGTGTGTAATTTTTTGCAAGCACCATATAAACAATTACATGCGTCTTTCGTAATAAAATCTGATCTTCCAGTAGCACCAAATAACAACTAGGCGATCAATAAGACGATTACTTTTATTTAACAGCAGTTTTTTTTTGTTTTTTTTTGTTTTTTGCTTTGATTAGGTAAAGAGTTGTTTTTTGATTTTTACTCTGTTGTTATTCTACATCGGCCAAGAATATATAATATCCATGTGAGGGATCCCTATAAAAGCGCCGAATAGAAGCTGATCACATATGTATTTCCTAGTTTGTTAACATGACAATTTTTGCTTTCAGAAAAGCATACCAGCGGTGTCCGGTTGTTTCAACGATGATCCATGTTGTAGTCTATGGGCAGCAAAAGGTGAATGCCCCAAGAAGAAACGGTTCATGAACAAGTTCTGCAAACGAAGCTGTGGTGTTTGCAAGAGCAACACGCCAAATCGTAAAGGTAATCATCCATCTGAACCGCTTCTTAGAAGACGCTTCATTAGACTGTTGCATTAGAATTGCAAGCTGTTCACCTGCAATTACAAGCCAAATCATCAACTCCGTCTTTCATAACTTCCCCGTGCATTACCGAGGAAAACTTTTGCTCAAGCTCTAAGGAAGGAGATGAGCATAAAAGGTGAGTGGGCGTTAAACGAAGATATCTTTTCCAGCGGTGCCAAAAAAAAAATGAAATATCTGAGAAATAAGGATAACTTAACGATGAATTCTCATATCGGGTATGCCATCTAGTGTTGTTATGTGAGGTGTTCAGTGAAGCTAAAGCGCCCCACAAATTGCTACTGCAGAGATGTCGATAGAGCGTCGTTCTTTTGTTCGTTGTTTCGTATGCTTCCATTGAATTCTTTCTAGATGATATGCTCGCGTTCCATATGTCCCATTTGATCATGTTCACTTAACGATAAACCATTAGGAGTGCTCTATTTAAGGGTGCTTTGATCGTCACATCTCGTGTCCTTACTTTCACAATCGTGGTGATTGCACACGCAAGCGTCAGTGGATGGCCGAGAATTGTCAGTTCAGTTGTGGTTGGTGTAACGTCTCTCCACAAAAGTTGTGTGCTCATGTGGCACGTATGAGTCGCATGTAGACACTGTCCGCTGCTCAAGCTTTCCACGTTGTTGTGTTTCTTGTTTGGTAACCTCCGTCAGTGCCTAAGTGTTGTACCTTACCATAAGACCATTAGTATGTCGTTAGTATATTGGTCTATTCATGAACTTCTCGAACAGCATAAATTGTGCCACAACTGCAAGACGGCCTCACCTAGAACTAAAATGAACCAGTCTTGAAAAAAATTTTGTTATGATGTGTCACTCGTGAGGCAAATTTATGTCGACGATTCTTTCCGCTTCTCAGATTCAATAGCCTGGACACAAGTAACGTCAATGCAGTGAAACTAGTCGTCTTATATGATTGCTCGATCTTCTTAGCTGTCTGGAGCCGTTCAAATCATGTGAGACCGCAAGACTGGCCGCAAAATGTTGGAAATCGCTTTAGCGCTTTATGAAACACGGACAAATCGATGCCGTTGTGCACGTTCAACTTGACTGCTGATAAAATACTACTGCTTTCCACAATGTGTGAATGTTATTGCTTGGTTGAATTGGGAACCCTGAGTAATACTGTATCAACAATGCTCAGAACATTCCAAAGCAATTGCTGAATGACGCCGAATGCTTTGACTAGCGCCTTTGACGAATATATACGAAAAGTAACTTACTGATTGCTGAATGTACCATAAACAACGTTTTTCAATTTTTCACTCTAGCCCGAGCAGCATGGATGTGACAATGAGGCTGCAAAACTGACGGAGATCCTTGCAAAAATTGATTGCTGGTACCCCGTGCTTGATGTAATGTGAATGACCGCATCGTTGGTCATTCCACCGTAGGTGTAATCAATCAAACGAAGCACTCACTGAATGACCCATCCTGATGCAGCCCTTCCCCCCTCCCACATATGTTGCCCTTAATCCGAGATTGCTCTTTCATACCAGCGTCCTTCTTCGGCACGCTTCGCAGGACGGAGAATTGCCATCGAATGCCCACTGTGTGGGCTTCTCACTTTCTTGACCACTGTTTGTCTACTGCCATCTCCCCAATATTTTCTTGTTTAGTTACATAGCAATTTTGTTCGTAAGCTTGATGTCCTTCGAGATTTGATATTTTATGTTCAAGACAATAAAATGTGAATATTGATGTACTGTAATCAACGTTGATGTACTGTAATCATAATTACCATTAACCGGAAGTACTCCCACTACTATGCAACCAAACTATCAATGAACTTCATGAAATACACACTGACCATGATACGAAAACATCAACGACGATCTCAATTTTCCATCTATACGGTGCTAGCAAAGAAAGTGAAACAAGGGAAGTGAATGACCTGACAACCTAGTGTTTTAGAGCAGTATCCATCCAGCTGCTATCGATTAAGATGAAAACCACTTGTGAATAAGCGCTGTATTATATTCCTTGTATCAACTATCCTTTTACACCTCTTCCATGTACCAACGACGGAACACTATATGGGCCTCAATGAATAGTAACAAACAGCTTCTTTCGCTTTCTCTTTACTGTACCGAAAAAAAACCGACGATAATTTCGTTCGCATATGAATTTTAGTTATCGTACTTAAATAATCTCTCGTACACAACTTTGTTTAGAACCATCCCTCATTGGAGTGACGAGATGAAACTCAACGCTTCATGTGCAAATCATATGTCATCTATAGAAACGTTGTGACACGAAATTCATTCACGAATACACTTCTCTCCTATCAGTTATATGAAAACAATGGGAGGAGTGTGTAAATCCATATATAAAGGAATACACCATAGAATATCAAGGTGGAAAATTGTATTTTACGAAAAAGTATCAAATAAACGAAACATGATACGCAATAAAATCAATACTGGAATGAAGGATGTTGAAAATTCCTCTCCGTTTTCACGTCGAAATTCATAGAAGCATATTTCTGCCATTAAAGAGTCCAATAAACATTGCATAACGCATGTATTAGTGAAGTTAATTTCAAAGTATGTTATTTGTTAAAGGGCTATAGAGATTGCAAAAATAAATACTCTGAGTTTGTGGCCATGCTATTTGTTTGTGAGTACACTGTGGTCTCTAGTCATTCCATCTATTTTGTTCATCTTTTTCTCGCGTCCTCGTCGGAAATGAGATGAAGAACACTGATAAATGTTGAATACATACCATATTTTCGACTTTCTAAAAATTTCCAGTCGACTCGAACAAAAGTCAAAACAAGTGATGCGATCTGCTCGGGTGATTATTGAACACACGAAATCGAAGCTTTCTACTGTCTCAAAATACTGCGGTTGAACAAATAAGCCAAGGCTTGCTCCCCATATAGTACAAATAATGATAAGCAAGCGAACGACCTCCTCATTCGAACGAAGAATCCCAAAAATCCTAATGAGAATGCCCATTAGTAGTCACATACCATAGGTTGTCTTGAGACACGAAACGAACACTCAGAGCGTCTAAACAACAAGAACAGCTCAATGCAGGAAAAAAGGACGTTCCAAAACGAATAGAACTAATCTAAAACTCGCGAGAAAATGCTTCTTTTGAATTGAACTTTGACCTCATACGAGGCAGCTGGAACAGGATGATGGGGAGAAGAGGAAAACCAAATATTCATGTCACCACGCATAAGTCAAGAAAAATTATACAAGTACCATATAAGAACACAATCAAACATTTAAAAAGTGATTGTAGTGAAAAGGAGTTCAATGAAAACAACAAAACCACGAGGATACGGTCGCTGCGTGATATTTCGACCACAACATTCCCACATACACCTGAAAATTGCCCACCTCCTTATTAAAAAAAGCCTTTGTGAGCCATAATATTTAAGAACAAACTATTCTATGCCCTTTGGAAAGTATAACACAGCTTGCAACTTCGATACCATCTTATTCGCCTAACCACACTTTAAAAATTATAAATCCTTTAAGCGATATCACTTCAAAACATTTGTAAATGATTTTTAAAAACGATTATTCCCCCCATTAGAACAACAGAAATTTCGATTAGAGAGTAGCAGTGCACATTATTAAGCATGTGCCGCCTTATTCCTTCAATAACAATTCTGCTGACCGTTTGATCGTCAACGGACGAAATGTCGCCTCAATATCGATCATTGTAACGACTGCCACTATCTCTGAAATAAATCAGCATTTCATAGAAAGGATAACCGTCTTTCTTCCCTTCCCATAACGCACACAGCCACCCCTAACATCATCAACGAATATACATTTTAAGATCGAATGTATAACAATATTGCTACAGAGCAACGCATAGCCATCGAATAATACGCAGCAATTGTATAGTTTAGCAAATCAACTCTGAGAACGTACAATTCGACTGCTTCCCCTCTCTCTTTTACTTAACCGCGACATTCATTCGTCAAATTAACTTTCTATATCATCAACACCATTTATTCTTTCATGTGCAAATTCATTAAGGCGTTCAAACTGAATAAATTCACGACGCAAGCAAACTCGGTGAATACTGTTTGCAAAGCGATGTAACACTTTAACGATGTATATTCCTCTCGGTCGCTTCAGTGTGTGCCGCATGTTTAATGAACGCAGCACTGCTTGATAACACTCAGTGTTGATCAATCATTCCTGTATCCACTGCAATAAAATTGCACAATCGTTGAAATTTGTAAGGATCGTTCATATAACTTATTCATTAGCGCATTCAAATATTCACCCTTCACATTAACGAATTTTAACATCTCATTTAACGCATTGCATTGCACCATAATCCGTATCCATATTGCGCCATTATTAGAGAGATTACCTCGAGTGACCACTGCATTAAACTACCGCTAAATGAAAATAGCGCTGAAAGGAACGAAAGGGAAACGGTTAACAAAAAAGTAATGCAAAATATTTTACCTATTCTATGTTTGAAAAGGAAATTAACTTTACACTCACCATTTATTAGCAAAGTTCGTCTAGTGTGCCGTCAAAAAACGCGTCCACCGCTACGGATCTTCACTTTTTTTGCGTTATATTCTACCGTACACCGCAGCATCAACCGTAACCGTAGCGCAGCGGCAACTCCCGAACCGAAATACCGTACTCCCACGGAGGCAAATTTTCATGGGGAGCATCTCAACACCGAACGTATGCACACAACTTGCATTGCAATACCACCACCGCTATTTGCACTTTGATAACCACCGCTTAGCTGTCGCCAGCATCTGCACTGAATTCGGTCGCCCCTTGGGGTCTAACTGGACCGGAAACAATACAAATATCATACACCGTATAAACACCAAGTTGTTTCCTCATGAACAATCGAAGCGCTAAACGGTGATGACATCGCAGCAAACAGAGAACGGAAACAATAATCGGAAACGTTTGCTACTATACTATTAACCGCATTTTTGATAACTGATGTTGTTCAAGTTTCATATTTATAAAACCTGAAAACACAACCTCCATCAAGCTTGAAAATCCCTCGCATGTTGGCTACACAACCAACCATGAACAAGCTGCAATTAGCACTTGACCGATAATCAACATTCAGCAATTGCCAAAGATACAACAGATTAGACGGCTGAAAACGGACGACCACGTCACTAACAAGGGAATTTTTTTAATGTCCAGGACAGTTTGGTACCGCTGGAGTAATAATTTCACAACCTCGGTCTACCTACTGGGGTAATGTTGTGCATAAACCTCTGGGCCAAAAGCTGTTAATATACCTTCACCCTCCACATCCTACCCTTTCTAACAAGAAGAAAGTAGGATGGTCTACTCTCTGGATTCATAGCGCTAAAACTGTATCGAAGTCTTACCATGTCACTGCGATCGACAGAGTTTCTCACAAAGCAAACTCTTGCTGACGCATTGCTGAGAAAGCAAAACCCGCAGGCATGCGTTCCTTTAAGAGATCGACTGAAAGGTATGGATAAATCTATCAATGTGTATTAACCTGCGCCCACCGCCGCCATAGCTGCGAGAGCTGCCGCCGCCACTATATCCTCTGCTTCCACCATAAAATCGACTGCCGCCACCTCGACCACCGTATCCGCCTCCACCGTAACCACCACCGCCACCACCATAACTGAATTTGGTTCCATCATTGGCTGAGCGTACATCAAGTTTCCTTTTGTCAGTGACACACTATCGAGAAAACGAATATACAATAAAGCAAGCTCGTGTCCATCTTGCAGCTGAGCACTCCTCCCTATCTCTTCGCCTGCTAAGCAGCGATAATGGCGGTCGCGGAAGTTACATCCCTGCCAATCCAGAAAATTTGTAAAAGCGTATCATCATCCGGTTGCGGCATCACGAAGAAAAGGATTACACGAATTCGATCACATCAAAAGCTACGAACAGCCAGGTTAACGAATGCACTGCATCAAAATCAACTCTCACAAAACGAAATACCGTCCGCCGCCGTATCGAGAGCCACCACCGCCATAACCGCCACCATATCCTCCACCACCATAGCGTCGTGGTGGACGATCTCCTGGCTGACGTGGAGGATGAGCAGTTGCAACTCTGATTTTGTTGCGGCCAATATACCTGGAAGCGTACATTTCTGACTTCAACAGACGCTTGCTGAAAACCGCTTAAAAAGGAACTTCACAGGCTTTGTCGCGGACATGTAATCTCCCAAATAAACGAAGGTAACGACCATCAGGTTGCCACGATCAAGAATCCACCAACCAGCACTTTGTCGCAATTCGCAAATGTTCTACTTGCAGAAAAAATCAGAACTGTGGATTATCTGCCCTCACCTCAAAACGCTCTATAAGCAAGCAAAGCAACCGGCCAACTTGTGTTTTCGCAAAGCGCATGGAAATAGGCAGCCACTAAAAGATGACCCACCCACACGGATATTTATAACCAAAAACAGCGGAAACGAGAAACGAACATCCTCATGCAGGCTACTAAATTATACTGGGAACGGAAAACAGTCGATCGTAACGCCGAGAACGATTATACCCGCTTTTCCCTTATCAATCAGAATCAAGTCGCAACTTACACATGTTTAACATTCGATCTGATTTGCGTCTGTATGTGCTGGGCGCAATATCTATCCAACATAACGCTATAAAATTTAGAAGACATTTATATAACCCAGTTCGGTGAAGAGCATGCAGAAACAATACCTCCGAAGTAATACTTTCATTTGTCGCAGCGATGCTCCACACCTTTATCGTTTGAGACACTACTCACCCCGTGGAGCCATGACAGCCGTCTAGATCGATTAATAGAATCGGTCATAACGAAGGCAAACAACATTTGAGAACAGTAAAGTATTCCGTTCATCAGAATTAAAATATAAACTCGAATAAGTGGAACGCTGGCGGCAAACGAATGAGCGTAAACGTACGCATTGTCCATTTCTTTGAGCGCTTCGTCTGCCTCATCCTTGTTTTTGAATGTTACAAACGCGAACAGTGGAGGATATGATGCCAACCACACGTTGTGAATACTGCCAAACTTCCTGTGCAATTACTTTTTTCTTCAATATTCATAAGTTCCACTTCAAAATAAATTTATTAAATATTTAATCTCATACGTTTGTTTTGGTAAAAAATCATAGAACGCAAATACTAAAATCACGGAAACTGAAAAGAGAGCAAACACCACAAATATTTACTCAAATATTCAAAATTCATAGTGCGTTTTTTTAACACAAAGAAAAATAAGCAGATGCATAACAGCAAACAAAACTTGCTAGAAAAAGTGAGAAAAAGAAGTCAAGAAGAGATGCACCAACATCAAAAACTGCATTTCGAGTATAACTTATAGGAAATATGCTTCAAATGCAAGGTTGGTCAATTGCTAATATTAAATTAAATACATCAAGTGTTGCCTCGAAAGGGCTGAAAGAGTTTCAAGTTGGTGGTCTACTTACTTGAACGCATCCTCAAGGTCGCCTTTTTTGAGACTCTCATCGAAGTTGCATATATGAAGTCTGCCGAGTTCATCAGCGGCACGATCCGTTGAGCGTGAACGGCTGCGACGACGCGGTGCCGGCGACGAACTTCGAGAATGAGAGCGACCGCTGAAACACATCAACTTTTTCAGTACATACTTCAACATTAGTATACTTCACTGCTACAGTTGGTCAGCAATGCACCGTGCTGATCACAATGTGCTATAGTTCAATGACACCTAAAAGTAGAGACACCTCTATATTTGTATAAAAGCACTGACTACAAATTTGTAAAACATCCTTAACGACGTCACTTGGGAGGCAAATGAGTGAAAATTAGGAAGAAGTATCCCCTCATAAAATAAAAATCACATCGCCCCTGAATATCTATCAAAGAGTTACTCAGGCAAATAGATGATGTAACGCCGAAGAAGTGGACACGTTTCTAAATTAATGCAGCCATTTCACGAATGGCTCAACGATTGAGGTGTTCGAACGCTAAAGACCTGGCTTGAGTTCAGATTCGTTTCTTCACAGAAAATTTGCGCGACTGTTTGAGCTATTTTTATGTGAATCTTACACTTGAAATACTGCTATTTGCACTTAGTTAGGAAGTTACGAGCGGACATTAAAATGACATCCCGAGCTTACACCTGCAGTACATAAAAAACCTCAATGTAATATAGATATACCTCTTGGGAGAATCACTTCGCGAATTTCCTCTCTCGCTTCCAGAAGACGACATTCTTTTAATAAGACAACCTGTTCAAGAACAGCGCGGTTAATAGCGGCACAAATGAAACATGGGCATAGCATGTATCACCGCTTGAACACTATATACAACGAACAGAGGTGTACAAAATCGGTGTGTGCGTATCCCATCACCTAACTAGTATCCTAGAAAGTGAGCAAATTGCGCATAGTTGGAGCTTTTCATCTATAGTAAAAGTAGTTTGCAAAAGAAAATGCAGTTATACAGGGTATGTGTAGTTCTCAACCTCAAGTACACTTCCTCCAAGCACTCTCCTCTCCTTGAAAAAACTCTAAAAAATGCTTTCTATATGTCATATAGTCAATCCATATGGCAGTGGTGACGAGTTTCAACAATCGCCAAGCAAGAAAAGACCTAAACTGCAGATTGTTGGGCTTTAACTTGAACGATTAGCATTGGCAACTATGTATAAACACTTGATTTAACCACATGAAAAAACAATTCTGTACGACCACCCAACGAATATGGATATGATCGGAAGCCGCAATTGAGCGCAGAACATTACAAAACGCGACGCAATGTGGATGAGCCGATATGCGCCCGCCTTTTGCTCCGTGAGACATAAAACAACACTTTTTGATTGAGAATAAATTTGCGCAAAAACAATCGTTTTGGGACGCACCTCTGCAATTTGCAGCTCCCCAATAACATTATTTCTCAACAATGAGGAAGCAAAGAATTTGGAACTGACTAAATCAGAGCAATTTATTTAAGTATCGAATCAGTTATCCATTAAAAAAAAAGTAGCACTCAAACTGTGCTTTTAGAACTGCTTCACTCATAACTGCACCTCACATTGGTCACTTCATTGCTCAAGCACGACCATATTATTCAACATATTGCCTCAATTAGTGAAATATTTATTGCCTCATTGCTTAGCTATAATCGACCTTATGGCGTCTCTTTCAATTCCCATAGAAAAAGTTCATCAATAAGAGCTTTTTTTTACTAGGATAGTTTCGAACTAATGATCTAGGAGATCACTTCAACACATAAATGAAGAAGCAAGATCGCAGCCGCATATACATCTGTCATATATGTTTGTTCGTCCTTTCTTTGTGACGCTCATATAAACCCCAGAAAAACAACTCAACTGTATCGTCTGAGCGTATTTTCCACTCCACGATAATATTCACTCTTGAATAATTCTGTGCAATTTTCTTTTTTATAGCATTTCATAAATAATACTCTCATCTTATTCTAGCATCATAATCGCCCACATGATCAAATGCTTACTGAACTCAAATACTATGCTCATCGATTAGATTTAGAAATCCATAAGCTATATTCGAGTTTAAATTGCAAGTAACTGATCGTATTGGTTACTATGTTGCGGTTCGAATAAGGCGCTAATTTTAGCTACAGCATTCACTCTTTCGGTGAATGCTGGCTGAATCTAAGCTTAGAAAATATGCGATCACTGGTATTGTTTGGAAATTTGCCAATTATTTCTTGTGAAATATTTTCATCATGTTATACACGCAGGGTTGTGTGCTCGGCGTCCTTCAATCAATAAGAAAAGTGCGCACGTTCCCTTCGAGCGCGCAATCGGAGGTGCGCTGAGAATTGATGTGGCGGAGGGCGTTAGAATGGCCTTGAGGGAGTAATGGAATGTTGTAGGGCAGAATTGATAGGCGGAAAAACTATAATATATTCGGTCATATAGATGACTGACTTCTGACAAGGATTTAACGAAAAGAGAAGAGGGAACAACGATCCGAATTGGAAGATCGCAATTGCTAATGATAGCTGAGAATTGATTCAGCGATAGTATTACGTATGAAAGTAACTCAATGGGTCAGTGGCTTAAGTGGGTGGGTCGTTAGAGCATAAACGTTGATCACGGTGAAATGTGTCCATGGTATGTGCCAAAAAAGCCGTTAGCAGATGGACAAATTACCTGAATGATGGTCACTTTAAGACATGATTCTACTAGCAACATTAAGTCAGAATCATCAAGCTAGTTGAGAGAAATACAGTCAACAGTAGGTGAGGAAATTGCCTACGAAGTTTCTTTTAATAAGGGGAGGAAGTATGGGAATTCGAATGACAGGAATACGGCCAAAGGAATGTTTAGAGTATCGGCGAGTAGCAAGTATTGCTACGGATAGAGGAATACGAATGGAGAAAAGGAGTGGAGTGCTTAGTGGACTCCTCAAAGCTTGAACATATAAACGCTTCATTGTTGTTGAGCAAATGAGCTCGTTGAATGCAGTTACGAGAACGGACTGCAATGGATATATATATAGTCGATATAAAGTACCATTAGCGAGCTATTCAAATGCAGTGAGCCCTAAGCGGTGCTAAGCAATTGTCCTTGCTCGGCCTTCTCTTCTATATTTAGCTGACCTGATCAAGTGAATAAAGAAAATGCAAGACATCTTTGAATAAAATTGTGGAAAGTAGCCGTATTGGATCCGTATATGCATAATTTCGAGTAATCATCGAGATAAACCGACAAAATCTCGATAGCTAATTCACGCATAACGTTGAAATATAACTTGTATACATCCAAATTTCAGAATTTCACATTGGACGTATTGCTGGTATTTACTTCAACGAGGCGATTTAATAAAGTCGATTTATTTGTGAGGTGAGATGGTACAAAGTTTCGTTAAGATAGGAGTGTATAAAATGGATTTTCGATAGGCAGTCGCAACTTCATATTATAAGACGTATGCTAGCAGGATCCTCGGAGCCACTGTTGGGAAAAGTTTATGAGCTTTAATTAAGGTATGCCAAACCGGAATGAATGGGCTAAAGGCTCTGAAGTGCTAGCAGTTGAGCGAGGAGTATCGCATTCTCTATAGATAAACTATGCCTTATTTTGTGAAAATTTCCACCAAATTGATAGTATTCTTATAAAAAATGGAGCACAATTTTGCTTCTTTTTTTTTGTCTTTTCACGTTTTTTAACTTGTTTCGTTTCTCGTCTTTCCTCTTTCTTTTTTTTTTCTGCCGTCTTCTTGCGTTTTGCCTTTCTTCGTTTTTTCCCGTGTTCATTTACGCATTGAAGTGATCGAATGCACTTCCGTGACGCTCATTGTGTCTATCGTCTATTCTTAGTGATATCATCTAATATGAGCTCATTATTGAGCTCCTTAAAATGTTAACTTGTCGGCTAATTGATGCATTCAAGCATCACGATTCAATTAATGAATAAATTCGAACAGTAGATGTGCTGCAAATCGTATGATTGCTGTAGTTTAGGTAGATCTATTCGACGTGTAACATAAGTCAACAATTTTCTCTACCAA
>QEWY01000629.1:80064-227588 GCA_006503575.1 Baylisascaris schroederi | reverse complement strand
AAAAAAAAAGGAGAGCGATTCTAGTTCTTATAAATATTATTTTCTTTAGCAGAATCTTTAGCAAATTCAAAGTTTCATATGTAATTTCATCAAGTGCTTATTGTGGATTCGAATATCTCAACAGCTATCAGAACATTTCCATCGATGAGAGGAAAATCGCTACTAACTATTCGATGTTTCATTCTCTGAGCAATGGAACAAATGATTGATTTTTGTAACTTTCGTTATCTTAACGTACGAGAAACGTTATGGCGACTCAAATATTTATGACTTTCGCTTGCATTTTTCGCACAATCGATTCAGTTTGTTTTTTTCAATAGGAAAAAACTCTTTAATTATGATTGCCAATCGGATTTTCATTTCTCGCATTGAAAGTCGAAATTTCACGAATGTACGCACTTGCCATTGACATAATCATGCCAATAAGTCGACTTCGTTGATCATTAGTTGTTTCCGTTATGATGGCTCTTTATATATTTACATTTTTGCGGGGCATCTTTACGAATGTATACTCATTATATGTTTTTATGCATACATTAGGAGTTGAAAGATGATAAAAACTTTTATAACCAATAAATTATTAATCTATTCTTGTTGGATTTTGCTGTTATCTGAACGTTAGCAACTAAGCTATTCAATTAACGAAAATTAAGGCATAGAGAATAGAGTTTGTTTAGGGATTTTATTTATTTTATTTCATATTCACCGAATTTTTTTTTGTTTAAAGTTGAAGCATGTAAATTACGGCGCATCACTTTTGTGAATAATTTTGCAGCATTATGATTTCTTGTTAAGCCTAGTTATATGTTGATTCTCTGAGAGCTGATATAAAGTGCCACATTTCTGTATATATTCTCATTCCTATGATCTGTAGAAAGTAAAAGAAGTATCTGTAATCATTCATTTGCCATTATCGATCTAAAACGGCATTCGTCATCTAATCAGATTTATTTACCCACTAAATACAGGAACTCTAAATTGAGAGTAAATATGGCAAAAGCTAGAATGGTTCGAGTGAAAAAAGTTCCTTCGGCTGTCAATAATTCAAACTCATTCATATAGTTTGATTTGCCTCTATTTTCGAGAGTTTTTAAGAGTAGGAAAATATTCAGATTATTGTGAAGGTTGAATCGCGTTGATGAGCTTGACGATTATATGATCGATTCAGATTGTTGCAGTATCCGATCAACGACGCGCACTTCAACTTCACTATGCGTTGCTGTATATTTCTAACGGTTACTAATATTTCAAAGATACGAGCTTATTGAATGATTGCTCAGAATCATTTTTAGCTATGGCTATATTTGTGGAATATTAAACATTTGCAGTTCGATCGAGGAATTACCGTTTTTATATTTTGAGCATCTAAGTTAACGAATATGTGTGAAGTTTTTGAATCGATCGAAAATAATATTAGACGAAGTGTAAAGAAAGCTCTTTCTTACAATCCTGTTTTGTCGGCCATATTCGCGTACCGATTACCCGAAGCAGGATTTTTTTGTTATGATCTAGTTATGAGTTCTGTTCGGCAAGTGTAGAATAAGTGAAAATAATGCACTAATGCAATAATTAAGACCTCTTTTAATCCATCAAAAAAAATAAAAAGTAAAAAATAAAAAACAAAGCAAAACAGTTATATCGTCATCGACGCCTGAAAAGAGTCAAGAAGAGGTGAAGGCGGTGAGGGACGGGAGACGAGTTAGGGGAGGAGGAGGGGTTGGCTAAAGAGGAGGGCGACAGTTATCACTTCTCTCAAAGTTCAATTATGCTTTCGCTTTTTTGCACACTAAAATAATCACGCAAAATTAGAATTGAACTGTTCGAAATTTTGCGAATCTTTCTATTTTTTGAGCGTTTCACATATGCACTGCAGTTTTCGTCTCATGTCGAGAAATCTCCATCATCTGATTTCCGCATACATCACTTATTCCCTCTCACATTAGAATGTTGTGACATTCACTATTTCGAGCATTTCTAATGAAATCAAATGGTGTATTTTTTGGCCAATATTTACAGACCGTCGCAGTCGTGATCACTCACTCGCAGCTTGTTTCATCGGATTATATATATATATATATATATATATATGTTTCGAGTATTCGATTTTTTCACAAATTCGCTTAATTCCAGCACTTTTTTCAATGAGTGTATTTCACAGTTTTTGTTAGCATGAACACATCTATACTAAGCATAGCTAAGAGAATGTTTCAACGAGATAATAAGAATCATTATCACATTTGTTTCGATTGTATTCCAATAGAATTCCTTAATTTCTCTGTGAAAGATTGCTGCTTCTGTTTCAGTTCAATATTTTGTGCATGCCGATGCTCCAAACTGTGGAGAAATAAGAGGTTAGTCAATGAGCAGATATTTGGTAAATCTGTTTTGTATATTACAAATACTATTCTATGAATATGTATTTTCTCAACGGATCTCATGTTTCTATACTTGCTCATTATATAGGCAACAGAGTTTTTATACTCTTAAAAAAGGAAAATCTTTCAGCAAAAATTGTAATATAATTTTTAAGGAATTATATCGATTTTTGATGAATATATGAATAAAATGCACATTACCATGCTTTTGTTAAGACGTTAACACCTGCAATCAAATAGTATTCAAGCTTGAAACTAGTTAGATGAGACTATTTTTCAGTCTTTTGATTGCATTAGAAATAGTTGTGACTCTCATTTAGCCTATCTAGATACAACACTAAGGACAACATCATCACCAAAAACAACAAAAGAGTATGTCAAATTAACGGAGCCATCAACCACATCGCCGTCCACCACAACAACATTGCCTACAGGTTTGTGTGCAATTAAAATTGCTATTATTCTATTCATGTTATCTATTCAAGCAACTTGCCTATAGTTAATTAAAAAATGACAGCACCAAGTAAATCGTTATATTTCTTTACATTCACAGCTCGGACGAATGCTATGGGTTTTACAGTAATAAAAATTGATAGATTCGTTTTTTGTTGAAAAAATTATTTCGCTTTTATAAGCAGATTTTTTTTTTTGAGGTTCTATAGGAGTATAAGAATTTTCACAAAAGAATATATGAATTTCAGTACATTGTGAAATATCGGACATACTTTTCGTACTCGATTCAACTGGTTCAGTACGACATTTCTATGAGCAACAAAAGCGATATATCACCGACATTGCTAGACAACTAAATATTGGCTCACACGCACAACACGTGAGACAATTTTGAAATTCCTGATTTGAAAAAATAAAAATGAAAGAGTTAATAATGCATCAAAATAACCAACAAAAATTGCTTTGAATCAACTGCAACGAATAAGGCGGAATGCAATTGGAAACCTATCTTCATGAAGTAATATTTTAAGATTATCTTCGAAAATTTCTTCACCACCTTTTTTTACACCCTTACGATAGATATTTAAATATGCGTTAAATTTTCGTCGTTTAACGCAAATATTATCTTTCTTAGATAAATCGACGATGATTAAATTTCAACTAAGATCCTTTCATTGCTGAGCATCTTCTACATTTACCTTCCGCTATTTAATTTCGAAGAAAATCCAAACAAAATATTATTGCAAGTTAAATGTTTTAATAAATTTTTTCCTCTTATATTTTTGTAAATGCTCTGATGTTTGCTCGACGATGAAATACGACCCGTTTCACTAATGCTTTCTCGCAAGATCATTGGTTGTTTCTTTGCATGATCGATCATTCGATCAATTTGTCGTGTTACTCCAAAACAATTTACGTAAATCCGATAAATTTTGCACTTAATTTAGCCAATATTTGCACATTCTCAGTAATATCGGTGCTAGACACATCTACAGAAAACTCTGACGTCATTTTATTTGTTTGAAAATGATTGGTGAAATATATGGAAATAAAATAGTGTGAGAGGGTTTTTTTTTCGTGAAATGACTGAACTGAATTTTTTTGACACATGAAAAATAACCTCTCCAGCCAATACTCATCATACAAAGGTGTAATTAATAACCAGCTTGGATTTTTCTATGAATTCAAATCAATTGACTTGCACTATTGTTTGCAGGTTGGACTTATTATTTATAGCAGCAAAAGTCGTCAGAAAGTGGTTGTGGAAATCGACGACAAACCTGACAAAGAGACTTTCCTTAAAACGATTGAACGTATGGATTTTATGGAATCGTTGAATGCATAAAGCCCTTAATTATCAATGGTGCATCGCTCAGATGTTAAAAGATTACACCGAATTCTGACTGCAAAATGCGTTGATAGTTGAATTTATGGCAAATATAAAGAGTTGTTTGGTAGTAAGTGATCCAACAAAAATTTTTATAGCCTTCTTTGAAGGAAAAACGTGCGAAACTGAGAGAGAGTTTAAGAAAGCGAACGGGAATCGCAATGTAATGATTTTTAACCTGAACTTCCCGCAGAGCGAAATGCTCTGAAATAAAATGTACTTTCAAGGAAATTGCTTTTCGATAATACTTGATGAGCACAGAAATTCCTCAGTAGAATTTACCAATGAAAACCAATATTTTCTGCATTTGCATCGATATTTTCTTCGTCAATGATGCCTTATTAGCGATTATTCGATATTCTTATGCCCAATAGAAACAATTCGTCACAAGTTTAGCCGAAAAAGACTGTCGTTAGATTATTGGTTCCAAAAACTGTTCGTCCCTTACTGGTTCCATATCCAGAGTCTCCCTATGTATCAAGGTAGCAATGCATTCATTTCAATTGAAACTCAAATAAGTTCTCGCTTCCTATTCATTCATAACACCCATCCGCAGCCCACTTTATATAGCTGCACAATGCAAAATGCTCAATTGCTCTATATAGCAAGTTGTAAGGGAGATGTGGAAGAGCCACAAATGTTAGGATCATGATGTCAGGACAATTGAAGGATTGCCATTCCACTCGGGTATAACAGCAACAGGCGCTGCACTCGATCTATCGTTGCGGGCATTGCAGAAGCGACGATTCGACAAGAGAACCGCGGTGCTTGTACTCACCGACGGTTTCACGTTCGATGAAGTTGAAGAACCGTCGAAAAATTTGAACTTATTGCCTAACGTAATTACTCTCGTCGCTGGAGTTCCCGATAACTTCGATAGGTTTGTGGTAACTCTCTTATTTAATCGTGAGGAATTCCCTAATAAAGCAATCAGTCTCCTTTCCCAAGAGCTTCGATACAACTAGATCATTGTGATTTGCTTAAACAATTATATTAAAGGATGCTTGAATGCGACAGATTGCAACGTAGAATTACTGCTTGTAATTTGTAGTTGTACAACTTGGCTAAAGACGATGATAAATTATTGAGTGAAAATTTCAGCCATAGAGTTTGGGACAGCAGAACATAAAAATGCGTTAAGAGTTGATTAGAATAAAAATATTGATTAGAAATATCACTTCGGTTGGCGATTTTTTAATCTCTCATCAGGTACCATTGCTTAAAGCAAAACTCGTCTATTTCCGTTGGGATGTTGTAACCATNAATATATAAGAAGAAATGTACCCTAAATAAATCCTAAAAAAAATTGCATATTCGATGCTGGTAAAATTCTCTCTGAGGTCAACGATTCTCTCTGCGTTCGTTTTCCCACAATAATTTCGCAATAAATTTTTCTATAGAGATGAATAAAAAAAATTTTTATCGTTTACTTGTGGAAATCATGCCGGATATTTGTGAGTTTAAAGATCAATACGCAAATACTCTTCCCTTGATTTTGGTGAAGTTCTTCTTTCAGTTAAATCACCGCTCATACAAAATGAGAAATAAACACTGTCGAACTCTAATTGTTAGATTATTTTAGGAGAAGCTGACCTCATTAGACGATAATAATCTCAACTCTAAAGTAGATGATAGCACTTACATTGAAAAGAGGATTGCAAATAAATCTTTAAGAACTCTGAAAACAAATCAAAGCGCAACCGGTATACAACAACAAACCGAACAGATACTATACTTCATCTACCATAATTAGTAAGTAGTACAAACCAACAGATCCGTGTTATTATACAGTGACATAAGGCAACACAGGCGCTTGATTTGATAAGTTGACAACCGAACGTTATCATTAGAAGCTCTATCTACCTAAGATCTATCATTTTTTAAATTTCGATGTGGAGTTGTGCCAATTGACATAATCCCAGCAACTTAGCCCATCACCATCGACACACCTCAAGTGCATTTTCTATGGAGTGCATATAAGAAAATCCACGAAACGCTGCCCAGTGAATGAATTATCTCATTTAGTTTACAGCTACGAAAGAACCCACTAATAACTCATATGTAGCAAAACAATAAAAAGTGAGAAAATCTAAGAGAAAATTAGAGAAAGGGGAAAGAATGAAAGCGAATTCAGGTGGTCAAGGTGAAACGTTCAATGAAAGCGACTTCAGAGGATATAAGAGCACTCGAATATCAACTGAGAAAACTTTCATAAATTTGCGAACATTTAACGAGCATAGTCGTGAAATATCGAGTGTAAATATCACGAAGATTGACCACTAGTCTGCTAGGCCGTTTCGTGAAGAAAGGAAACCGAAAAACGAAGTGAAAGCGAGAGAAAAAAGATCGTCCAGATGAAATGAAGGAACAAATGCGATGGCAGTCTAATTCTATGAGAAAAATGTGCCATTCAAATTTCTAATGAGCTGTAATCACCGAATAATCGCACTATGGACGAAACATTCTTCGACGTCTTGGAGAAGGAGATCGCAACGAGATTTCACAGCTGAAACTTTTTGATGAAAATTGAAAAAAAATCCTTCTCAAAGAAACTTTTTATTTAGCTCGTCCATTTCATAATGCCAGCGCAATGTTGAAAATAATTCGATATTGGCAATCAAGATGGAATGAAAATAATTCGACGATTTGCCAACAGTTGCGTAAAGTGGCGGAAAGACCAATTCAACAGCACCTAAAAATAAAATGCTCCGATATGAAGAAAAATGGAAGGCTATTCTAGGAGATGAGATCCAGCCAGAAATGCAATAATAATACCCCTTCTCCCCAAAATTTCTACAGATGTTTTTTAACACCGTAAACTCGGTGAATATGTGTGATGCATGCACTGAAAGATCTATGCCTTCGAATGCTTTCTGAGCAAAATTTTGACCTCTAAGAGCTATAAAATGAGAATATCAGCAACGCCTTACATGTTATATCCTTTTTGAGTGAGTCGTGAAATAAAATGCCAAAATATGAGAAATTCGTAGAAATTTGACCAGTCGTAACAATTGTTTTTCGTCGAAAAATTTAAGCGATTGAAGGCTTCACTTTGCATTCACTGCAGATGATATTTTCCCAAATGTTGTCAAATTTAGCTGAGAAATATTTCAGACTTTTACAGGAGAAGTCCAATTAAAGCAATGCAACGGAAGTAGAATTCTACAGACTCATTTATCAAAACGCTTGAGCTTATAAAACGAGGCGAGAAGGGGATGCTATAGCAAAGAATTCTTTGTGTAAGTTGAAAAACTTAAGATGACATTAGTTGAGCCATTAACATCTAATATACTGCTGCTAACCAAAATTACTGTCGTTTTATTAGAATACTTGGAATAATCGAAACAAAACCGAAGTTGCATGCGATATCAACTGCTTAAATCAGTATGAAAATAAAGCATGAGAGAATTTAACAGAGGAATCCGAAAAAAGAATACCTATTCAATGCTGATAAGGTCACCATAACGAGCAAAGAAGAACATCGATAAAGTACCCAAAGTGAGACCGAACGTCTGCAGAGAGAGAACCAGAAATGCATCACGTCGACTCACTGCTAGCGCCTCCTCCATTGTACGCTTCATTTCGGGCATCTGAATTTGTCAACTACAATTCTTCGCACCATCATATTGAACACTTCAAAAAAGTTTAAACATCCTATATTGAAGAAATAGAATATATGCCGAGTGTTCGAAAAAAATTTTTTTTTTCCAGGGAGAAATTCTAAAAGCACCAAAAAGATTTTTGCTATCAGATCTTCACTTGGTCGCTCGTTAGCTAATCTTATTTTTGCTATACTGATCAACACAGGAATTGTTGGTATGATCTCCACGTCAAATACCCACTACTCACGACTTTCTCCGAGCGTTATTCTAACACTGTGATCCTTGCATGTCACCAAGGGCATTGTACAATTTTTTCTAATGCTGATTTGGAAAACCATGAACGTAGGGATTATCTTAAAAGTAACAAATTCTCCTCAAACTGGAACCAAAAGCAGGTTTGCCATTAATGGTTCAACATGGAGATAAACGAAGGGCATTACCATGCATGAGAGAGCAATGTAGAGGAACATTCCACCCGAGAATCCAAAAATGCACTTAAGGAACGAGTCGATACTGCCCAATAGTACACCAATTATGAAGCCAGTAAAGCAAGTTATGGTGCTCAGCAGATTGTAGAAGAGCGTTTGTTTGAGATTCATACCCGCGTTTAGTAATATTGCCACATCACCTATAATTCTGATGTATTCTATTAAGCAACACACGCCTTCCGTGCAATCACAAGTTCAAAAGTTCAACTTCTTCATCCATGCAAAGAGATCGAAAGAACAGATTCAGGATGGATTAGGATGAATGCATCTTAAACTGTTAGCAATTTAGATTTTATTAAATCAACTTGATTTTTTCTTCTTTTTTTCGAAGGACCTTTCCTTTGCTACAATTGATTTCTTCCCAAAATTTCAAATTTTCTTAAAACTTCGAAGAATTTTTTTTCCAAAATGTTGAATGCCTATGAAAATCTATTTCTATCAAAGCAGTAGAATACTGAAATGGCGTAAACAAATTGCGCCTATAAGCGAAAAATATTTAGCAAACGGAGCCCTTTTCAAAGCTGAAAAAAGCGTTATAAAAACGATACAATTTTTCTTACATACAAAAAACACAAGGAGATATATCACAATAAGCAAGCCAAATGAGTTTATTGATGGTGACGAAAGAAATGAAAAGCAAAATGATAATAACGCGAATAAGAAGAGGAGGGGAGAGCACAGAGGGGCAAAATGAAGATGTTTCTTACCAAGTTCATGGGGGAACTCTTCGGCAAGCACCGCCATAGCAACGCTGATTCCACTAAGCAATGATTCGCTGAAAGCGGCACCGATACTGATGCCGTCGATGAAATTATGAAGTCCATCACCAAATATTATCATCCAAGCAACTGTTGCGATCGCTGAATCCTTCTTCTCATTGAATGTGATCTCATGATCATGTACACAAATACCATGTGCCTTAAACGAATACCTCTTAATAAATACTGCGTGAGAATGAGCAAATAGCATGCAACGAAAAATCAAAGAAATTGCTCTTTAAGAATATATAAATGCCATGCAGATAGCAAGCAAATAAATGCAAAAAAAAAAATTCAATGTAAGCACTGCCACTATACTTACTATGGAGGAGCCGAAAGAAAAGATAATCAGCGATGTATAGAGCGGCCTGGCCAGAACTAAGCTAAAACTTTGTGGAAAAAGAGGAAGCATAGACAGACAACAAAAAAGAGAAAGAGAACAGTTTTTTTTTCAATACTTAGAAGAGATGGGTTCGATATGAACGAAAAAATAGGAAAATTTCATAAGCAAATAGTTGCAAATTTTGAGAATGTGATCATTGCGAGAAGATGCATATTCATATATTCGATTATTGGCCAATATCATCGAGTAAACAACTGAAAACAAAAAAATTTTAAAGGCAAAAGTAAGCTATACTCAAATATAAATTGTAATATAGGAAGTCATAGCAAAGATGCCATTAAAATCAAAATACTCGTTGAACAAAAAAAGATTTGTATTAGAATTAGTGGCAAACGAATGCGACAATAAACGAAAACAATAAACTCGAAATGGTGCACACAATAAGCTCTCAATATTAAAAGGAAATAAATGCAGCTAATATTGTTGCACTTATATTAGTCATCGCAATACTTTTTGGATGAGATAATAATTAAGCAACAAAGTGCGACAAGATACAAGGAGATGGCATGGATGATGAAGATTTTCAAATGTTTCGAGAGGTTGTTTGTTGCTATCAACGATCCCATTTGAGCAAATAAGGAAATAACTTTCGGCAACAAAATAAACAAACCCAAAATTCTTCAAATCCCATGATAAGAAACAGTGGAAAGGACAGATCGTTATGTATCGGTCGTAAATAAAAAGTTCAATCGAAAAATCCAAGATGAAACTTGAAGACAATTAGCTTCCGTTTTTTTCCCCGGAAAACAAATTCACTTTCCCTTACCACTGAATTGCAGTGTTCAAGCAAACTATATTATGATATGGGAATTGCTACAATGTTCTAAACGGCACATAATACAATCATGCATTATCTAAACTCAACAAAATGATTTGAGACGTGACATGAGATTTTGATCAAAGAAATGCCGAATAACATAGTTTGCATCAATGTTTTGAAAAAATGGCCAGCAAAAAACTCTAAACGCAATACATAAATGCATCACAGCAAAGTTAAAGCTGCAAAGTTGAAGGTAAGCACACATATGAGAGTACTTACAGAATCGGTGACGCTTTTTACGCTGACTGTACGATTCGATCGACGACCGATTGTTGGTTTCTAATAACAAAGAAATCTAATGCAGGGTGACCAATAGATTTAAATGGAAAAAAACCAATTAAAATCACAATATTTGTTTATGATTGTTTTCATGAAAAAAAGGGACATCTCCTCTATAAGAGTTGAAAATCGAAAACACTTCAATCGAAAAGCAAAGCGGATTCGAAATATGCAGCCCATATTTCACGAATTAACAGTTCAAGCTAAGCGATGGTTATTTAGGTACCAAACGAAAGATATAGAAAAATGGTGGATAAGTGTCGAGTGCAAGATTGAAGAAGTGCCAACATGAGTTAAATAAAGACCTGTCTGGACATGTCGACATTGTCATCGAGTGAGTGGGCCGTGTTCGGTACGTTGTCTTCCTCAACCACACACACATCGTCACAGAGTTGTCCATTCCTTGCATCTCCAATCGTACCCTTCCTCACAATTCTGCCTATAGCAATTGCTTCGAAATCAATGAATGCCATTCATATTGTCATTTATGCTTTCTTTCTTCGAATATAAAAACAGCGTGGAGGAGCGATCATGAAAATCTGGACACTTAAGGCAGCTCAGCAATATTACGGCATCCACGATAATCCTTTCACTAGATGGTTTCATTATTTATAAACGTTTCGTTAATGATCAAAGAAAACTCAACAAAGAAAGGAAACAGCAGATGCGCTAAGATGGAGAGTTGATGCCATTGTTTCGCTTGCCTCACTCAAAAAGTGATCCACAAAAATGGTTTGAACCAGAAATTCCTTTTGCCGCAAGCACACACCACTGTACAGTTCATATTCACAACATATATAAAAACCTGGATTAGTATATATTCGCTCTCAATATTTAAACAACGGTTAAAAATAAGTAATGCGGGCGTAACCTATTGAAGATTTAGGCGATATCACCTCTCTCCCTTAATTAACTCACTCGTTTCCTTTTTCTTTTCAATGAAATTCGTCCATCCTTCTTTATCTACTAAGCATTGAAAAGGAGGAATGAGAAAAGAAAACTGGAGTGCATTATATCCTCGGAAATAGCTGCATTATACTTTCGAGAATATGCAGCATTAATTTCGTCGTATGCAATGAATAAAGGTGGTGGATCGCATCGTACAATTCCTTCAGAAAACCAAGTTATGATCAAATAACTGAATCGTATATGTAAATTTTCACTGTCCAATTTCGACTACCAATAAGAAGATATTCGTTCTTCTCATTTAGCCTTAACTATCTCCGATTTGTCTCACTTCAAAAGCGAAATTTCATGCATCGATAAAGCTAACCGTTGCTGGCAATGAGAGCATCAGTGGAGCGTACTGATATTGCTCCTGCCTCAGTACTCGCATGGGCTATTGTCATATCCAATGCCTCTGCATCGTTTATCTAAACAAATTACTTATTGACATAAAAAATATATCAAGAGATTTAAAATCAAGGTAAATTAGACGTAAGCACTCAGATTAATTATGATAGAGCAATGCACTCCACATTTTCCCAAACTGAAACAGCACCAATCCATCGATTCAGAAATCGTTCGAATGTTCGAAGAGTGAAATCAGTTGCAAAGTTTTTTTCGCTACTTTTGATTACGTTGAATGGATATTCTCAATAATGGCGTAATATTAGATGCTCACCAATCAATTTCCCACCAATGACTCAATTCCTTCATAAAAACGCATGTTTCGTTTTCGAATTGAAATGCGCATCACTAAAAGATATGGAAATATCTCACGATACTGATTGAAGAGATAAATGGTGCACTTGTTTTTCAACATTTCTTTTTTTTCTCTTTTATCATTCATTTCATCGAGTGAAACTTCACAGCACGTTTCTGAACGAAGCTTTTCTTCGATGAATCAAATTGAATTATGAAGTTTCTATTGTTGAGCTCAAATCTAATATTACTAAAATTTTCGAAATGTTTTTTCAAATAGACTCAGAGATTTTAACTGCAAGTTGAAAAGCCTCTAAAACGATTCACTGGCTTAAAATTAATTAGCGTTAATTGCATGGATCACAATATGGAAAGATAATATTTAGAACGAAGAAATAAGGAAGCTACTAAAAATGCAAACTTTTTTCGATTCGAGCGAAATTTTGATGAATTTGTCGCAAAAGAAGAACGTATAGATGCCAAGAATGCAGAACATTTCCACCGTAATGAACTCAAAATTTTCCCCATCAACCAATCCAAGGCCCTGTAAATCGATTCAAATATTTCGCTAACGAATATTTACAACAACGATGCATTTAAAATTTTTAGCAATTTAAATGACTGATGAAAATTTTAATAAAGAAACAATTTCTTCAATGATCGAGTTTCGCTTTACGAATTTCAATAGTTTTGTCGCTTTATATGCGTGCACAAATGAACTTTTTTTAAACAGATTTTTTATTGATGTTCTTCACGGAGAATTTGCAACCTATATAACACAATTCACGAGATAGTATAATGTGAGCATTAAAACAGTGACGAACGATGAGATGATGAATGACGATTGCCTGCTTTGTGACCTCGACATTTTGAGAGTGCTTAAGGAAAAACGGGTGCCGCGAATAACCGCTTTTCAATAAAAAAAAAAAACAATAAAACCTTTTAAAACATGACTATATCCTTGAAACTACTTTGTAACTGAAAATGTTTAAAATAATACCCCTTATCTCAGCCTGCCCAGCCCCTCTCCTTTAGCAGCAATATTTTTAAGCAGCTTTCGATATTTGCACTTAAAAATTAAGAAAAAAAAATAAAACGAATGAAGCAACCAAGATTTGCACACACTTCGCATAATCACTACGCAATGAGATCCAAAAAAAACAAAAAAAAAAACGATAAGGCCAATCAATATGCAGCTGTAATTTCAAATCTTCAATAGTTTCATCTATCATGCTTATGTATAACGTTACTCGAACAGCTTCCAGTGGTGTTTATCGATCTGAACTTATCTTGAGGCAATCTTCCGACGAAAATAATGCCTATTTTCATAAGCATCTTCATTAATCAACTATGCCACATCACCTTGAACTTCCTGAAATTCGCTGTGTGGATGATCTCAATCCATTTTCTATACTCTACTAATCAGCCACCTTTTAGGCACTAAAAATATTGCTCCTGGCCATATAACATCCAATTTCATGCCATTATTTAACATTTCAGGCTACTTAAGCTGCTTACTAAATCTCTTAGACAGTAATATCTTGTGATATTGGAGAACACATTATAAAGCAGCATATAAAAAGATGTTAACAATGTAAAATGGAGTAAACAAGGTGATAAAAAAATGGAATAAAACGATAATAAGCTGTGATTCTTTGGATCGCCTAATTTAAGTTTGCCTCCATATTTCAGGAATAAAAACATTTTGCACGTCAGAACGAATCGCTGTTATCTTTCTATGCATATCGGTTGCATCTTTTCTTCACTTTTCCATCACTATTCCATTACTCTTTTCTACAAATCTCTTTCTATCAATTCGTCATTTCCTCCGTTCTCTCCTCGACTTCCATAATCGTTTATTAGACATACGCTAAATTCGAAAGGAAAAAGGCACCTGAGGAAGGAGATGAAGTGTGGATGAAGTAATGAGAGAGCCTACTCCAACGGCTACAAATATCGTTATGAAGTGATTATAGGTTCGCTTTGTGAGACCACGAACGAAGAGCACACCAACGGCTGCACATAAGCTTATTAACGTCACACACGCCAAACCGACGCACCATACTAAAATCGAATCCACAAATTAGCACATCTGCCTTTGCTATTAAGCTATATAGCGGTCCGCTACGATTTTCAGACAATGGCAATTTTACTGCTCGTCACTGATGCATTAAATTCAATCTACTCGAAGAATGTAACCTCCAAAACATTTATGCAGAAATATAAAATCAAAAAATGAAAAGCTGCAGAGTAGATGAAATTAAATATGCGATAAACCATTGCATCACTGCAAACTTACGTAAGCACTTGCCAACTTAAAAGCTCATCACCTCCTAATCAAGCGAACATAAATCGATTTAGAACGAAGTCCATCATAGATATTTTGTCTTTACCACTGTGTATTTTATAATTCCTCTTATCTTTTAAAGCTTTACAAATAATTTAATTGAAATGCGTTTAAACAATAGTCAGCTGTCTGCGATAAAGAACGCACAAGGGACACAATAAAAATGCATTAGTATTCTAATATTAAATAAAAAAGCAAATATAACAAATCATAAACTCTGTAAAAAAAGTGCAGTTGTGACGAAATGTAATTTGCATTTAAGCATTTGTTTGCGTTGTCGGCAAGAAAAAAAAACCTTTCGCCGTAATTGCAAACATAGACGATCTGCAGTCGTTTAACGACGAAATCAAGTAACCAGTAAAGAACGGACCAGATAACTGCACAGTGAAGTCAAATCTTAGGGGAACAATATTGCTAAGGCACTAACTTGCTAGAGTCGGCGGTCGGACACGAATTGACGCATCCAAGATCTTCTCACCGATCTGCAATTTCTGCATCCAAGATGCGCAGAATTCACGCACTTCCTCTACAGACGCATTATCCGGTGCAAGCGCACTCGTGCTTGGTGCCCATTCAAATGGTTCCAATGGCATTCTTCTGAAGCTAGCAGCTTCTCACTCGCTAAATACCTAACCCTGAAATGCGAGTAATTATCACTATAAGCTGTAATTGAGATGAAAGCAAAACCATACGCATTCATATGGAACCGCATTCAGGAACACTGAATCCCTATAGCATTGATCCAATAGGCATCAAAAACATCCTAGTGCTAGAATTGGGGGTTACGGGAATGCTGAGGTTGCTTCAAAGTTCGAGTTCAACTCTATAAGAAGGTTGATGTGCAATAAATCCTCAAAAATGGCCGAAATGTTTCGAGCCAAATCTTCATGAAAGACAATTTCAGAAAACGCCCAATAAGAAAAAAAAAAAGCAGGAAGAGCGGCGCGCAAATGGGATAAAGAGAGTGGAAGCTGAAGCGGATGTAAAAAAAAAAAAAAATTGCAGCCGGAAGAGGTGAACGCAATGGAATGACGATAGCGTAAGCTGCCAACAAAAGTTCACGCGTTCGTCTGTCGTTTGTTAATGCGTGAATGCTTAAGGCGAGACGTATTTTTGCTGCTTAATGCTGGTTATTGAACTTATTTCGATGAAATCTTCTCTGTGCGTATCAAATATTCGTTATGCTCGATTTTTTATGCTTAAAATTTTTCACATTATTATGCAACACATAGAATTTGCAATCATCATATGCTTTTTTTTTTTAAAATCTGAAGATGAAACTTGCCCACAATTAATTCTATATAATAATCCATATTTTATCGTTTAATAAACGCTCATTATAGAAGTTTCTCATTTATATTAGCAATATCAACTGAGATATCCCAGAAGAGTTTTATAATATAGATATCCAAGAAGTTCTATAATATTTCATTGCAAAAAGAATTTCATTAACAGCATAAATCTTTATGTCTTGGCATTCTACTATATTAAAATAATTTCTTTATAAACCTATATCAAAACTATAATAGAAACTAATCGATGCAATCGCATTATTGATTCGATATGTTCAACAGGCAAAAAACGTTTGAAAAGCTATGAGATTGTGAGAAATGGAAAGCACATGAGACGAATGCCTATGAATGCCCTTTCAAATATGTGGCTTCTTCGCTGATCGAATTCAACCGCTGAGGCAATATTAAGTTATAATAATAGAAACAACTAATAATGAACTATGGAAATATTCTGCACCACTCAATATGTGTAGAAATTGCTTCTCAAATAAAATCGAAATTGTTATGTCTTCAATACCGTAAAGAAATATTCATAACGAAGGATTGGAAGTTCACTCGAGAAAAAAATAAGTGAGAAAGGTTATGAAAATATATAAATTTCTTGCGTTATATACATACAAAAGTCGGTATTCAAATCAATTTCATGTTTAAGCTTTTAGCTAACAACCACAACGATGTTGCAATCGCATTCATAGGCTTGGTCATGTGTGGCAAAGCAAAGGTATTTACGAGCGACTCAAACGAACAACGCAATCACCCAATGCGGATGATAGAAAAAGAGCGAGTTCTGTGAAAAATTTTTTAAAATGTACTTTTGAAGGTTTTCTTATAGGCTTTCATTAGTTTTCCTAGGTTAAAAAAATGTTTTTTCTTCAAATCTCCAAGAAAGTTTCGATTAGAAATTGCGCCTCACAGAAAAAGGAAATTTTACAATTCCTGTCATATTTTCTCGTATTACATGGAACTAATCCGAGTAATTATTGCACTGGAAACATTTTCCTGGTGATAAACATTAAGCAAATTACAGATAGCAAGTAAAACTCAGTACGGTAGTGTCGCAAACCACAGTACAATAATTATCGACGAGTTGTTGCAATAGATGGAGATTGTGTAACACAACGATGCATTACAACTGCAACCTGATTCCGAGTGAGAGGCGCTTATGACCAAAGAGACGAACTTAATGCCAAACAAATATTTGTGAAGCACACATTCGCCTCGAAATTCCTAATGAACACCTCGATTCGGACGCCGATAGCCAGTCAGTGCTTCTAGACTGACGTGTGGGGAATGCGACCAGCCGAACACTCGCATCGGAGACCGATAGACGGATGGAGCGCAACGCGCACATCAGAGGCGTGCGTCTCGTGTCCGACAGCAGCTGTCGCACGTCCCGATCTACACGTAGGCACCATGAAGCAGTTGACGTAAGTTGTTGTTTAGCAATGTGGGGCATGCAAGTTTTCAGCTTATTTGAGTGTGCAAATTGAACGAGAGAAAATGTGTAAATATTACGAAAAGAAAGAAATAAAACTTTTCCTCTCTTCTTCTATTTCTATATTAGTTTTTGATAGTATCAGTGCATCATACACTAAGTGAATATAATTTTCAATTTCGTAAACCAAAAAGAACTTTCAAACGTACGAATAAATCAAGTATTTGATTCATGGATTTGTTCGTCTATTGCTTCAGAAATCTTCGACGCAAAAAAAAACTTTTTAAGGCTTCCAATATTACTATCTATTAATTATTTTCTTGTTGCCACATCCCTATATAAAAAACATCGAATATTTATGAGGAATTGAATGCACAGAAGAGCATTGCTTTTGCATAATTCCAGGCTATTTAAAAGTGTCGCTAAATGAGGCAGGAATATTCCTGTTATGTTAGAAGGACAACTATAATGCACAACGGACGGATCGATGCATTAGCCGTTGGAGTCCTTAATCGAAAGTTGTACGATACAACTTAGCAAGTCGCTAATAAAATTAGTTAGTAAAGAAATATGCAAATACAACAATAAGACTTTGAATTTTGTGATCAAGTTTAGGCATTTGTTTCCACTTGAAATGTAGTTAATAAAGGAGAGCATCGAGCGAATATTCAAATTTTTTTTCCGAAGAAAAGGAAAGAAATTAAAATGCTTCCGTTAAAAAAAAAGATAATGTGCAATACATACTTCCATTTGGTCAGTAAATTAGAAGAAAGATAGAAAAAATCAATTCGTTTTTTTAACTTATATCTTATTAATTGGAGCGTTGATCAAATCAGTTGCTTATATTTGCGATATTTGTATCTCTTGAATGCTTCTTATAGGCCAAAAACATATGAGGCATCGAACGGAAAAGCATATTATACGGATCACTAAACGTAGTTGTGAATTTAGTGTTAAAGGTTTTAAAATCTTCAGTATTCGCTTCACTTGATTTATTGGCTCTATTAACGAATTTATACAACAATGAACCAAACATTAAGAGTAAGTATTAGAATCGTTGAGCTGGTCTATTACGTAAATCACTTTTTTTTTCTTTGATAATCTGCAAACATACGGTTGTTATTTTAAAATTAGCCACATTCTTGCGCTCTCAAAGCGTTTGCGAGGAGTTGGCATTAGGATTGGCGCGGAAAGCATTCATAACGTGAGCGGCAGTCGAATGAGGAATCCGCACATTGTTTACCTTGAATCGAGCATCGATCCGATCACGTACGCTTCATCTAGAACATACTCTGCGACTATTCTTCTATCTAATGCTTATTACAAATTGCACATATGAACTGCAGGGGAAGTGCTATCTTCATTACCAAAAGTTACAATTTTGATGAGACAGAACGGAAAGAGGGTGGAGGCGGGGGATGTGATAGATTCGCCTACCACTTGGTAGAAGATGGGAAGAGGAAGAAAGATTGGAGCAGCTAGTTTTTGTCCACCTATCCCACAAGTGCTATATTTGAAGCCGTCGATCGAAAGTAAGCAGTTGGTGCTGCATATCTTTATTATTCTCGTTCTATGGTTTATTATGGCTAACAATGCAAGCTCTCGTTATAAACTTTCCAGCAGCTGGCCAACGTAGCAATTGAAATATTGCACATATTTGCATATTTCCCATAATGTTGCGGTTGACTTCATCGTTATCACTAATTTTCTTCTCGCCTCTCAATACGTATAATGATTGACAAAGATTTCAGGATTTCAGTCAGAAAATGAATCAAGATTTCTTGCATTTAGCACATTTCTAACGTGTTCGTTTGCATGTTTCAATTCGAAAGCACATTGATTGCAGTTAGGCAAGAAACGCATAAAGATCATTTTCCAACGAAGTAATCAAGGAATGCTCGATTGTTATAAATAATTGAAATTCTGTACAACTGACACATAAGAACCATTCAAAATAACACAGAGAAACGCGGAAATACAAACAATTCCAGGAAATGAAAATCTTTTTAACCCAAATTGCCGTTAATTATGAGCCCAACTCCTCTACTTTTTGATGCAGACCATTTTATGGCAATATAAGGAGCGAGCGTTTTGAGAAATCAGACTGTTAGGCAATATTTTTAATCTTATATGGAAAAGGCACAGCGATCAGTGTTGAAACTTCGAAGTTCACTCATTTGTACGAATCAATGGTGTCTGTAGAACAATGAATAAATAAGTAAGGAACGTTTCTGAATCGGTTTGGCAGCTTGAATTATTTGGAACATAATTTAGGAATCTTTTCTAAGGTCCGCTTGTCGGTGTAGTGAAAAAAAAAAAGAAAAAAGAACATGAAGTTGCACACAATTTAGGTTAATATGTTCTTTTGGAGAAAAAAAATCAATCCGCTGCGATAAACAATACATTTTTGATGGTCAGTTACGAAGTAATTTTTTTCTTCCCCAGGGATTGGATTGGGAAGGGGGGGAGGAGGAGGGGATAGCCAGAGTTGGGGAATGTAAAACTGTAATGATCGCTAAGAATAGCAGCAAATTTACAAAAATCAAAAGGCATTTGCAATGAATGTTGAAAATTTGCACAAATAATATGACGAATGCACATCAGAAATATATCAATAAAAAAGAAATGAGGGAAGTACTTCACTGATCACATGAATTATGCGAGGTTTCAGCTAGCGGCAATAATTCGCCGATGAACTTTGGTTGTTTCTGTTCAGGAATTTGCGATCCTCGTCGACATGAGGATAGCGATGTACGGAATGTACTATTCCTTTTGATGATGCGCTTTCCGAGAGATGTTTGCGAAAGCTATAAATATTCAACATTTTATATAAAAATAACTGAAAAATTTCTCTCAGAATCTATTCGGAATCTCGCTAATTACATCAATTAGATCATAATCATCAAATAATGCATTTGTATTGTCGATCGTGTCTACAAATCTGTTGAGGATCTGGTTTTGCATGTGCTCACTGTGATATGTTTCTCTGGAAATACTTCCAGAAAGCAATATTATTTTAGAGCAATATACGGTATGGAGCTCTTATTTAACCTGAAGACTCGACTTCATTGAACTGTGACATTTGTGAACTGATCTCAGATTATGGTAACAGGGTGAACCAAAGGTGACTGAAGACAGCAGGTGAACTAAACAATTGATTCTGCCTTTCTGCAGCTTGTTTTTTTGCTAGACACTTGTTAGTTGTAATGAAGGGAACGAAAATTATTGCAATTTTCTATTTGATGCATCATGACTCAAGAAAACCACCATGAATATACACTCTTTCTTAGCAAAATGCTCCTCACAGCAATGTGTAGATGCGATAGTGTAATAAATGTTGAACGATCTTTGCCATAAATCAGCATCTTTACGCATTCACGAGTGATCTTGCTAGGTGGATCACGGAACCCCTACAAAAAATTATTCCTTCTGGAGCTGATTCATTTTGTAAGAAGCAGTCAAAACATTCCGAATTTATCGACAGCAAAGAGCAAATACTCTCCTCGTCATTCTTGAGATATCACTACTAATCGAAAATACCCGAATGAAGAAAAAGTATGTTGAAAATAGTACATAATAAACGCACATGGAAGTGAATTTATATAAAAATAGAGCTCACGGTTGGGAATTTGCGAAAGAAGAGCGCGAAGCACTTGTTACGGAAGTGTATTGATGAGACACAAAATAGAATAAAATTGATCGTTTTACCGCTGACCACCAAGCAGTTTGTTATGCTGAATATCGTATAGAAATATGCACTCTGTTGTGCATATCCGCCGACCAACTCCCATAGTACCATTATAGCCGATGGACCTTGTGTTAATGAGAAGCACAATGCAATTGCTACTACTGTGATTGTCACACGTCGCTTTTGACGCTGGAATGAGCTATGCGCAAATGAAAAACATTGCAGAACATTCGTAACCAAGTTTTGGGTTGATTGCGGAACATGCTGCATAGTACATTCTAATAATTCCGCCTGTACATGTTGAAAGAGCTCGAAACTACTTTAATAGAAGAAAATGAGTGATTGTGGACATCCACCTACGGCCTGGCAGTAACTTAATTCTGGGAGCTTCGTATCTGATGTAGGCATAAGAACAGAAGAAAAACAGGAACTTTTGTGATATTTAGGCTGGAGCAACTCTGAGCTATTATATATCATTTGAACATATAATTCTCCCTCCAATCCTCTCCTATTATCGTCACCATTCATTTTTGGATCCGGAAAGTTGTGTCTAGTATGCCGACACACCTCACCACTGCTTTCGTTCCTCTATATTCGGTTTCATAAAATACTACGCTGAAAATCGGGTTATGTCTACATTCGGTGGCGCGGTTCAGGACAAGAATTCGTTCAGTGTAGAATGCATCTGTACAATGAAGAAATTTAAATGTTTTCTTTCTGGGACAGCGGAAACCCTATTTCCAAAAAGAGATAAAGATTTTGTAACAAACTTTGAATCAAAACTAGCACTTGTTTAGAAAAATTTCATAAACAATTGCTAAGAGAGCGCAATTACCACATAAGTGTTAGGAATTCTATGGTTTAATGATCCTCCGCCTTGCAGAACGTTTCTGCGATTGTTCGTCTGCAGTTGACGAATAAGTAAAACATTGAGCAATACAACCACCATTATGGGAATAAATACCACCTGCAAGTATAATAGTTCAGTATATTTACTTCATCGTTACAACTGCTAAAAGCCGTTTTCCATAAATCGCCATACTGCAAAGCAAGAGAGCAGTATTCCGTATGCACCTACTTGTGTGCTTGTGTGTCTATTATAAGAATCTTCAAAATTGTATTTTAAATGCTCACGAAACCGCGAACTAAACCTGAGCCAGAAATGAGACTTCAAGTTATGTTGTGATGATTTCCTGATAACTGTTAAATTTTTGCTTTGTCAGCCACAAGTAGCCACAAGTAGTATAGAGATTTGTAGTATTTTAACTGTACTTTATTTCCTTTTACATACTTTATTTCTCCCAATATTCTAGAATTCGAATTTTTTCCTTCGGATGTCGACCAACAGCCCAAAGAATTAAGTTTGCTTTGCAGAAATACTTGATTTACCTATTACACCCTAAGTAATGAGTTGACAGGACAACTAATTAATGATTTGCAAGAAAAAGGGATGATTGTTACATGGATAATATTTTTAAAATAAGGTCAGAGTTCCAACAAAGCGAATTTTCCAAAATATACCATAATTGCATTGCCAATGGTGCTGATCCGAATATAGTATCTCTTTAGCGGTGAAGAATAGACCATATCGGAGTTCATCCACGAGACGGGATGCTCTTCAAGTGCTGCCGAATAGCATGCTTGTGTTAATTGTGTGCCATTACACATATACAGCAGCTCACAATCGTATGCGAAATGATGGTATATTGTGAGCACTCCTTCAATACTGTATTCATTTATCGAAATGCCTTTTTTCCCAATTTATATTCTCTCTTTATCATTTTTGAACATACAATTTTAGTTTCATCGAAGGCTGTTTGTTGTAGGTATTGGTTAAATCATAAAGCGGACACCTATCTGCAAATATTTTCTTTTAGGTATTTTAATATTTGCTCACTTTGCATAATTTCAATATATTTTCATATTTTACTAAATATTTGCTTAGTGAATTTGGTTCTATTGCAGTACAGCAATGCAATGAATACTGAAAAATTATTTCGCTCATTCGACAGGAATTTTCATTATAGAGATGTTCTCAGACGTTCTCAAAAGGCTATTGATGATTAATGAAACTTTATTGATGATTAATGAAACTTTATTTGTTTATTTCCTATATAATTCCTCTGTGAGTGTTTGTTTGTTAGACCAATGGATCGACAAAGTTCCGAGAAAAAAATGTTCAGCTTAAAAATAGGAAATGTTTCCATCATTTGGATAGATGCCAAATATAAGTGATAAAAATTTCACAACCAAATAAAGTGTTCTTACCAGTTGATAAAAATATTGTTGTAATTATCAAAAATTTGATGTTGCGTTCCCAATAAATTCGAGATCGTAGTGGAGATTTGATTACGAGAAAGCGTTCAATTGAAACTGCTAATATTAACCTATAATAAAGATTTAATAAATCAATAAAGTAGCGCTCTTTTGACTGCTAAAAAAAAATTAACTCTTTAACTGAAGCAACATTTAAGCTATTGCTACACAAATATAGAGACGATCCCGTAAGTGCAAATAATTATAATAATTATGGGAAAACGAGCGTCCAACGATTAAACGATAAGCAATGCGTACGAGGAAGTGATTACCAGATGGCACATGCAGACATCCAGTTGGCCAATGCAGCAAGGCTTTGCTTTGAATAGAGATAGACGAAGCGGAACGTGAGGTCCCTCTCGAGTACATAGAATGTGGCCAAACTGTGAGGCAGCATTAAAATAAGAAATGTAAGGTCGGTAAAACTCACTGCTGCAAGCTGAAAATTCGTCATTTTTAGCGCTTTCAAACAAATTTCGCATCCGATGTAATATATTCGTCCCCTATTTCAAATCACATATTCTAACTTATGTAAAAACACTGGCGACTGCAAATTAAATTCGTACAACATAGAGAGATTGACTCGTTGTGATGTTTCAAGTCTCACCTAGATCATTATGCTAACATAGAACCTAGAAAGTGGAAAATTAAACTAGAGGAGTTGGCGTCATACACGGCTCCATAACTAAACGCACCACATCAGCGATTACAATAGCGTATAGGAAATAATGAGACGTACAATGGTGCATTGATATTTTAACCGATCAGACAATGTTCTCGACTGAGATCATGATGGCAGATTATAATTATAGTCACCCAATTTCATTGCTCTAGGCAGAGTTGTTACCTGAGTGAAATTAAATGATAGGCAAAGTGATTACGAACAGATATCATATGGTCATATTGAACCTTGTAATAGCATACTTATAAAAGCGCATAAAATTTTCGATGATTTCCATCATAGGTGTTGCATTTATACTTCCTCCTCTAAATAACAAAATAGATTCAGCCGTCATCCCTAACCCTATCCTGATTAAAGGCAAAAGGTGATGCTCAAATATAAGCAAAAGTTGGTGGTCGCAAATCGACCTCCATCAGACGCAACAATCTTGTTTTGCTTTATATATTCAGTTTTATTATTTTCAACAAATGAATATGTTTGAAATGGCCATTCTATGTTCTAAAACATCGAAATAACGAAAAATATAGAAAATAGAGAAGACGCTTAGTTCGAGTGAGATGAAATCAATTATTCGTAAACGGCAAAAAAAGATTCTGCATTTCGAGTGCATGATTCCAACAATCTTCAGATAGCTGAAATATGAACACTAATAAAATGTGAAATCTTTCGATGCTGTTTATGACCATTATAACGGCGACCTTGTGGACTGCATAGAATGAAAATAAAGTGAAGATGAATGCAGGCTCATTAATGTGCATCACCTTGGAGGAGAAATTAATAGACTCTTAGTTTTCTATGATAGATGAATAAATTCAACTTGCTGTGAAGTGTGCGTCTAAGTAGAGGACAACATACCAAATCGTTGGCTCTATTCTTCATTCGCTCACTGCTAAGCACCCAAAGATTAAGCACATTGCCAAGAACACCGAGTAAGAACTGTAGTGGAAAGACGTAGTGAAGTAGAACACGATCGACAGACGTTATCGTTAATACGAGACTCTCCTCTGGCATACATCGCGCATAGCTCATTTGCATTACCTAAATTCACAATGAATCCCGGCTACGGATATTTTGCATTAAGTTCTAAATAGCCGAAATATGGTGGATGAATTGTAGAATATGATCAATAAGCATATCACGAATAGAAAGCAGATAATTTTTAAAGGATGCCTTCAGAATTAAATAAATCATAGAGATGATTCGTTGGTAGTGATCCTTTGGCAGCAACAACTAATGGTAAAATATAGAGTGTGGTTGCTGAAGAAAGGGGGTTTATCCGAAGATTATATTGCTGCTAACTCTCCAAGATTGCAGTATAGAGAAATTGATACGAAAAGTTATTTCTACTACGCGAAAGAAGGATTGCATGACCAGAATAACGAAACTTCTAAAAGAGGTGTT
Source organism: Baylisascaris schroederi (assembly GCA_006503575.1). Classification (NCBI taxonomy): domain Eukaryota; kingdom Metazoa; phylum Nematoda; class Chromadorea; order Rhabditida; family Ascarididae; genus Baylisascaris; species Baylisascaris schroederi. The sequence continues at coordinate 202,218 of QEWY01000629.1, read as the reverse complement.
ATTATTGTCGCTGTGAAAAATAAATAAATAAATAAAAGAACCCGGCATAAAAGTGGCATAAAAGTTTATTAATTCCATGACTTGGGGATGAAGAAATATGTTGCTAAGCCTCGTTTGACAAGTTGCTCAGATTTCGGTTCTCATTAGGTGAATAGGCAATCAAGTCGACGTTTGCTGATAGCGCCTTAAAATTCTCTTAAAACAAGCACCGTAATAATAAACGATATATGTCGAATGGATGAAAGTTTATTCGAATGATTTTTGAAGTTTTTTCTCGAAAAAAAAGTTTCATATTTTCCAAAATAAAATTCATAAAGTGAATTTACCGACTATTTTCAAACCCATTTAAGGTTATTGTAAGGTTTCAATAGAGCGAACTGACCGATTTAATAGTGATGGACTTCACGATGAATCACAAATATGAGAGGCTTTCATACTTGTGGCGCTGATGAGGAAGTTCTTTCGTTCATTCTTTTCATCTTAGCTTTTCATCGAAAGCTTCAAAAAGGTTTAATCTCTTATTCGATAACGAAGAAAATATGTTTAATATTTGAAGAGTAAGTGTCCCTTTAAATAGTCGAATGCATTGAAACTTAATTCTGGAAGCAAACCATGAACGTTGCATCATTAAAGCGTTAAATTTAAAGTCACCTATCTTCATCCCATCTACAATACTCGAATAAAGAAATCCATTAAAATGAAAAAAATGCACTGATGTATGATGATGTCGCACAATGTTGCCCATTGTTTCTACTCTTGTTATGTGGAAGTTAATTATGATATGCCGAAAAAATTACACTATAAAATGATAGGAATTCTACTGCAATGCCTATAGAAAAAATCATGTTAGTTGATTTATTCTAATTGAGATATTACGGCCGAGTTTGAGTGCCTACGGTTCCCTTCTTTTCATGTGGTTTTACCTTTGTGGGCAATATAAAAACGTTGAACGGAGTTTAATGAGGCCATTATGAGGTTCTTATTATCATTTTAAAAAACTTAGGAGAAGATGATACGGAGAGAACGAATATTAGAAAGTGGCATTCATCTTTCAAGACATTAATGGATCAGTGCATTTTTGATAGACGTTGCGCAGATTTTTAGAGAGTACCACCTAAATAATTTCGAACCATTTCCTCGAATGAGGAAAAAAAAATTTTTTTTTTGTTCAATTTTTGGATTCTCAGAAAGTGCAATAAATCTGTGCTTTTATTAGGCAAGCTTTTTCCTCTTGCAATGCTTTTCTTATACTGATATAGAATGTATAAGTGAAATACTGACAAGTGAAATAGAATAAAAATCGATATGTGCTGATATAGAATGGATAAGTTGAAAATAATCTCACCCCGAAATGAGGTACAGCTACACACAATAATTGTAGTCTTCTCACCTTGATTTCTTTTCACTTCAGTCAAGTAGCATTTGACTTTCTTTCCAGTATCCCTTCATAAGCGAACTTTATTAGATCTTCTGAAAAAAGCTGAAATATGAGTAGATTATTTTTTTTTCAATAAGAAAGCGCTCACTCAAACCAGTCATCGCTTCACTGGAGTGTCTTTAATGGGTTCACAAACGCGCAATAATGTTCACTATTATCGCCACTCAAATATCTAGCAGCTCAAGTGTAACAGATGACTGCAGGTAAATGAGTAAAAGAATGTTACAAATTAGTTAATATCAATCGCAGACAGGTTGCAAGATGTGAACGTAAGAGGTTGCGAAGGATATGAGGTGCTCGTCGAGGCACAGCAATACTTAAAGTTGGCGTGAACGAGGGGAGGGTGATAAGGAGAGGAGGTGAAGTGGGAATCAAGTGGGAGAGAGCGTCCACCTCTGCCTTCTCTTCCCTACCCCTCACATCCGATACGGAAGTAAAGAGCTCATCCTTCCGTACTTCCGGCGATTTCCCACCAGAAAGTGGATTAAGAAACTCTGATTTCGCGTTTTTCCCTTTGCAATTTTGCATTGATTTTTCAACATGCAAAGGAATGGAAACTATGCAGGATATACTTTGTGCCTATAGAACAATCAAAAAAGGTCTCTTTCAGCTCTTCAAGCAAAAAGAATGCAAATCAAAACATGAAGATTATCGAAAAGAGGAAAACGCAAGTTGCAGCCAATATCTATTACCTGGTTTTGTTCGTTATAAAAGTGGAAGAAGAGTGGAAGTTACGACACCAAGAGATAGCTGAATTTTCTGCCGCATAAATCGATCGTATACGATCAAATATTTGTGTTATGTTTCACATGCAAAGCCGATTTTACGGAGGGAAATTAAATCACTAAAAATGGCGCAAATAAGCGTTGTTTCGAATGTTGTTCGGAGAATAAACTTTTATCATTTTTCATCGCTTCTTTCAATCGAAAAATAAGAATCCCACTATCGCATAAATGCAGTCTTAATATTGCGTAGACGATCAAAGACACCTCAACAATTCTGCTAATTGCAAGTGAGCATGCAATCCCTCGAAAGGCAAGAGTCGTTTATTATGATGTGAGCTTATGAACATAACTGAAAAACTGGTCTTTGGCTTTGCATATGTCATGGTTAATTGTATGAACAGCGTCTTCATTTGCGTGATTCCTGGTGTGCTGAATAAAGGTACTTAAATGATCAAATCTCTTGTGAATGTAGTGGATATGCGAAACAATCAATTACAAGAGTTCAAGTTGATTATTGCTGGTTGTTCAGTAACAGGTGAAAATAGACAGGTAGTTAATTAATTGGTGATTGAATGCGCAACTCGTAAAATTCGTAAGTAAAATAATTGTGTTTAGTTAATTGGATATTACCAAATTTAATCTATTGAAATCAATATTTTATATGGACAGGTGTGTAAAGAAATTGTCGGAAATCCATATTCGGTTGATCGTTTTTTTTCTTTACTGCTCTCTATCTCTCTCCTTCTGTCTCTTTATCTGTCTACGTCTTTGTCTCTTTTCCTTCTCTCTCTTGTTGTTGGATATTAATTTCGCATACACTACATTCTTTTTACATGCATTCGCCGACGACATTGATCTTTGTCATAGAAAAATTATGATTCTAAGAAGTTGTTGATAAGCTATAACTGCCATTTTCAATACTTTTTTTTTCAGTTAAAAATATAAAGTCCGATGGTAGTACATAGACCGCCGTCATTAGGACGGTATTCATTGCTCGAAAACAGTGACCTTGCTTTAATATAACATGTGAATTGAACGTAGACACTGAAAGTGGGAAATCTGTTAAAAAGAACAAATGTGGCATTAGAAGTGGCAAATGAAAGTGCACAGCTAACGATGAGATTTTATATCTAATTGTGTTTTGATGCTTTTTTCTTATAATGCTTTTTGTTCTGCTCTTGCCGAATATTCATCGCTTAACATTCCACTCACTAGTACTGTTGAACACAAATTGCTTGATGTGTTAAACGAATGTTTTCGTGCAAATTTATCGACATAATACATACATCGAAAGAGTGAAGAACAATCATTCTACAATATATTCATATTCAAACATTATTACATATACCGAATGGCGCATAAATTCATATATGAACATCACTAAATTCATAATATCCGCCCACTTCCTATGCAGTAACGAATACTGTCGTAAATAAAATCCACTTTTTTAAAGTTCCTGGAGAGTTACTGATTCAAGACAGTTTTTTTCATTTGTTTCCTCCGAAAAAAAGTGAAAATTTCAAGGAATATCGATGGAATGGGAAAATGGAGAACTGCAATAAAACAGCTAAGTTTGAAAATGCATTTCAGGATTTCAATCTCCCACCTGAAATGCAACCAATTCGAATTTTTCTCATTAAAAAACGTATGATCCGTGGAAAAGCTTTATTGAATCATACTATGGCTTTGCAAAAATAACACATCATGAAAAAAATCTTATCACTTATTCACCTTCAGAAATATGTTCTTCAAGACCTCATTCCATCATTTTGCTGATAAAAATAATTCAAGGTGAAAAACAATCGCATTTTCTCGTCCAGTTTGATGAAATATATTCAAAAAGATATTGAATAAATACGTTCATTACAATATTGAAAGCCATCAAAATGCATAGAAAATGCGTTGCGTTTACTCGATGCTCTCGTTTTGACGTAGAAATTAAATATAGCGATCGAACGATGAGTATAATTAGGCAGTTTTCAATCTGCAGCCATTTGTTGGATATTCGTTTGAAATTGAGGTATTATGAAATGCACGTTTTGCGATTGTATGCTCCAAGCTGAAACGATTGTTCTTAAAAATAAATATGCATTTTCTGATGGTTGTCAGATTCGGATTTCTATTTTTTTAAACATGTTATCTAATGCACACTTAATTTCTACAAATCCTTTTGAACTATATATATATATATATATGAAGAAAAACGAACTAACTAAAACAATGTACAAAAGACAAGCAAGACGAGAAGATTAAAATGAAAGCTTGCATTATATGTGTGGTCGGCAAAAAAAAACGAAGTGCACTTAATAATGTTTTATGAGGTCTAATGAAAATATGGCCAGTACGGAAAGTTTATAAATCTTTTATGCTTTTGTATTTCTAAAAATCTTTTTTAAAGTTGATGAATATATGTGAAATAAGGTCTAAGAAGCAATCTTGCATATCTCATCCAGCAAAATTCTCAACGCTCGTTTTAATAGTTTCTGAAATCATCGAACAAATTGAGCAAACCTACGCGGAAGCATACATATAGACATGACGTCTCCATAAAAACACTCACTAAAGAAAGAATAAATACAACCTTTTAGCTGTATGATTATCACTTGAAGTAGAAATTTGTGCTCGATAGGCTGCAAGAAGCATTTCGTGACGTTCCTTCTTCAATATCACCAATGCGATCACCCATACGATCGCAAATGAAAGTGCCGCAAACACAATAAGTGTAACAAGCAAATAGGAGATGCAATTCTTTTTGGATTTATAAACAATATCGCTTCGATTAAAGCTCGCATTTGGCAATGTGCTTTGATCAATGCTAACCTCAGCCGTACTCGGCATTCTTTGAGCGTATCACATCATTAACGTTCATTCCATCTAGAAAATTAATGCATGTATACGGTGAAATGAATTGAAGGCAATGTATTTTTAATTTATGAAGGCAATGCAATTTTTTTTTTAAAGTATTCCACAGAAATGTCGTAAAACTAAAGTAGCAATCGCCCGAGCAAAATGCACAGCTAACACGAAAGGTCAAAAAATGAGTAACATTAAAACGAGTGCACTGAAATCGCTATGGACGAGAACATGGAACATATGTAATACTTTAAAAAAGCACTTCTAGTACTCTTAAGTAATTGTGGCAGACAGCTGACTTTATCGCTTGCAAAGTAGTGTGATAGATGCGTTTCACTGGAAACAGCCTCCGACGACAAGCACGAAGATTACGACGCTACCCAAACATCTGGCACTTACCTTTCAGAAAACTTTGCAGGAAAACCTCCCATTCAAATTGAGTCCATTGCTCATGTCATGCCTATCATATCTGAGCCAGTACACACAAGAACATAATGAGATAAAATCCTGCGTATATCAAACGTTTTTCTTTATTCCTCAGAACTTTCAAATCGTCTCGAAGAAAGTTGTAGCGGACCAAAAATGAACGAAACTCTGGCACAATCCATTTGAGTTCACTGAAATGTAAAAAGTGGGAAAGCTACATTCCTAGCAATCAGAATTCTGTAAGTTACGATCGTTCGCCACACACAGTGCCATCAAGGCTTGCAATACAAACGTTCCAATAGAGACTTCATTACGCCACCGTGTCGAAGGTGAGCAGTCCTATTATGCAATTTGTGCCGACTGTCGAAAATAATATGCAGAAAAAATTTTGGGCAAACTATAAGTTCATGTGAAGTATTATGCAGAGTATGCTAGAGGTTGTTGCTCTTTAACCGATATGCAAATGAATGGACTAGACGCTAACATCGAAACTTGAGGGCAATATCGAGTGAGATTGAAGCGGGCATTCTTTTTTAACATATTAAAAAAATTAATAGAGAGGGCGCTATTTGAAAAAAAAAAAACATTAAACGTCCATCATCGCTCACCGTGTAAAGATTTCTTAATTGCGCTATTAAATTACGCTCAAAAATGAAGTGTAAATATGAAAGTCAAAAGAGTTCAAAATTCCGACAGATAATGTAAGTACGATGAGAAAAAAGCATCCAGAAGAATGAATATGAAAAGATCAGAGGCCATCTATGAAAAAAAAACCGATGAAACTGCATAAATAATATTACTAAAACGCCTCCTCGTATGCTCTTTCAAATATGATCAGGATTGCTCTCAATTTATATTCATTTAAATTTTTCGTTAGCAATAGCAGAAAAGAATAGCTTGCTAATAGTACTTAATTGAGAGAATTCATTATGTTTACAGCATAGATGAGATTCGATGAAATAGGCAGCTGAAAAGAAACTCAACCAACAAGAAAACGAATGAAGCAGAATCGAAATGTTTCATAAATACGAAACGTGCGTTTCATATGAATAATGTTGAGATTTCAGATGAAAATTTAAGAATATCGCACGCACATCGAGAATCGCCACTTACTTCAAGAAATAGAAATACACTCGAATCTTATTTAATATTCAATTTCAGAAGAATCATGTTTACATTTATAGCATCATATTCTAATGAATTCATTCGTTAGATTAATGCACACGCTCATGTTGAGCGATTAGTTCTTGCGTTGAGTTATGACACGAGAAGTACAAAATGTCAACGGCTGTTCGTGGTGTTGAGGGTGACTTTCAAGTTCAACAGGAGAGTCAGGCAAAGTGTTAGAGAGACCGATGGCAAAGGGAATGGTCTTCTAAGGTTCACTTTCCGATTGAACCCTAACGGCACGAAGGACAAAGAGACGAAAGACTACGGTGTCAAACATTTTTGCATTTGTAGAGAACACCTTTATCGTCATTCGCACACCCAAACCTCGGCTTGGGAAACTTAGTAAAGACTGAGCTCTTGTATGACCGATCCTATGAAGAAGTCAAAGATTTCAGCACTATATACTAGGAACTAGTTCATCGATTCTGCGAAATAGCTTAAAGAAACTTGCTGCTTTTTTCCAGACTCATAAATTATCGCATCACGTTGTGTTTCGGAGCCCTAAATAAATTCAGCAAAAAAAGTCGTCCTTCGCAGGAACTAGCCGGATTAAAACTCACTTGTATCTTCCTTCCGTTCAAATTGTAAGTGGAACGCCTTTAAAATGTGTCTTTCCCACATGAAAACCATGTAGACGATTCGAATCGTATGTACATTATTAATTGCATTCAATTTGAAAAGTGCGATCCATTTTTGATGGGATATGTACGCGAAACGCCTTCATCAATTAATATTACAGATATGGTTGAAATCGTTTACGCCGCATCGAATTGTGCTCACACCTAGTCTGCCGTAATTAAGCTGCATCCTTTTAGATAGTATTTAGGGGTTGATTCATACTTCTCATGACTTTTTTTCCGATGGGGTTTATTAAATAAACTTTCCTATCTAGGAATAGTTGATCTTTCATATTTGAAACTTTTCTTAACAAAGGTCAGGCAATTTGCGAAGAGAAGATATCTTCAGCTGAATAATTCTGAACACCTTTCAGAAAAAAGTGGAATTTTTACTGAATTTTTCACGCTCAAATAAGTCCAAATTCAATGTTCGGAGAATTGCCAATTGCTGTAATTGGCGAAAAATGTGATCAGCAAAATTTGATATATCTAAGGCGTCAAAAGTTTTGTATACTGAATGTGCTCAGAAAAAATATTTAAAATTTTTATCCATTCCATGATTTTGCGTATCTGATGACGATGTAGTTCTCAAAAAATCTGAACTTTTCTTATTGTCGCATTCTGGTTAGATCAGGTTAGGAGGCGTTGTGCGACAAGCGTCTGGTCGATGTTTCCGGCAGTTTCATAGCTAATATGTTAACTCCGAACACGACTAATACTTTTATCAGCTCGGCAATGAAATGCTAAGTGGTTTGTTTCCTTAAGATTAGCCCAGCATCGCTTCCATGTTGTTAGGTGTTTTATGGATTTACTGTATTTAATCGTTACTAGGAGACTAGTGATCATTGTACTAAAATTAGCAAAAACCATGAAAGCCGTGTGTTAAATGGCAGAAATTCAGTAGTATTTTATGAATCCATCAATCTTAAGTTTAAAGCTACTAATACACCAAGCACGCAAAAAAAGATCGCATTCACTCTCCAAATATGCAGAACTAGTTAAAATGCACACTTTTTGCAGAAAGTTTCTAAGCTGTGTTCAGGAAGACACAACTTCATTTACATAGTAGACCAATAGAGAGCTGAGATGAAATTTTATTCAATCGCTCGCACTTTTTTAAGACTTTGTAAGTGACCAAAGAGAAGATTCAAAAAACAATTCCGCGTATATATACTCAAAGATCTCAACATAAAGCCTACGCAACTTATTACTGCAATAAGACATTTAAAAAACAAACAAAACAAACATCGCTGCTACATTCCACCTCATTCGTAAGTTAACAACCAATGACAATGAAAACTATGCACAGCAGTTACATCTTAAACGATGAATTTAAACCTCGAATAAGTATATATGTGGTTTGCATGACGACTCGATCAATAAACCAACCTTATACTACTGATCACTACTGGCAAAACAATCTACTCTCAGCAAAATCGAGCATAGAACATAGTTGAGATTTAATCGTCAGTGAATGCATCAATCAAATTTGATATACCGTCCTACCATTAAATTTTATTCAAAATTTTGGCCGATAGCAGATAGAAATGATTATTTCGCATTTAGAAAAGAAAAAAAATTTTTTCTTTACCCAACGCCACATACTACTCTCCACAGCTATCAATTGCAATATGTGGAAAATATCCCATTTTATGCTTAATTCATCAATCGGAAATGAACGTGCACTTCAGCGGTATCTATTTTATATGTATTTTTATTTCACTATTGACCATATTTAATTATTTTAAATATTCGTTGATCGCGTTTATATTCACGTGCATTCTACTGCTTAGAAATGGCAAACTTCAATTTCTCTCTCTCTCACAACTAAGGCTATGCAAACATGACATCAAAATTGAATATTGAATCTGTCTGCTAGCGAGAGACATGGACCGAAAAACAATTAATGTTTTTTTCCTCTTGATTATGCCATCGGTTAGTATCAGAGGAAAACGCATTAATAAAAGTCTTTTTGTTGTATTTGAACGTTTGGACAGCCGGCTGGTGCTAAACGCGGAAATGCAAGCGCTTTTATGCATTATACACTTTTTCGTGGCAAAAATTATAATCGGTCGGCCACTCAATCTTCTCCGCCTTCACCTGTTCATTCACGTGGAAAGCTGATCAAAAATTGAATCCTTACACTGGCACCAAATTCAGTTTACCTTTAGATGCGGCTGGTAGCGAAAAATAGAGTGACTATTTGGACGCAACTGGCTATTTCTGGACTGTCTTTATGAGGTTTTCCATTTGTTCTTGGGTAGTATATAAAATTTAGAAAGTCTACCTGAAGGACAACCCACCGGAATTACATTCGCTTAGGGAATCGATACTATAATGTGAATTTTGCCTCAACTGAAGCCACTCGGCAGACAATAGAAATATCACTTATTCGTATGTTAGTGAAGATATCACCATATTGCGCTTTCCTAAAAATTTACAAGAAAATTATTAAGAAATTAGCTAGGAGAATCGCAGAGGAAATCGTTTTACTACAACAGCAAAAAGCGATTTTCCTGAACGGGTGGCAAGAACGAAAGAGCAGTGAATGTTATGCATATTTCGCTCGGCTATTTGATTCGCTTGTCTAATTAGTAGGCGTTTTAGAGCAGAGCACTGATTGCTGTTTATCGTTTAGCATAGTTTTTTTCTCCATTCTGCATTTGTCACTTATAAAAATACTTTCAGTTAGCACAACCAAAATAGCTGCAAACAACGGCTCAATTTCTAATTCTTTATTTATTCATTTATTCATCCATTCATTTACTTATTTATCGACCTGAATAACAGCTTAGCAAGCAATTCTGCTTACTTATTTATTTGCTTTTATTTAGCACCTACTATTTGAAAAGAAATATATGCAGCTACATTAGAGACCTTTAAAGATTTCTCAAAAGGATGAGCTCAACGTTTTTCAAATAAAAGTGGAAATTTATTTGCAAACAAATTTTATGCAATATCGAAGAAAATAAGAGAGAAAATAAAGTAATACAACGCTTAAAGAGGTGAATATGATGTAATGCCATTTCACTTCTTTAACAAAACCAGCTGAATAGTATACTTTATAAATAAGTGCTTATCGCGCAATAAATAATGATTTTATTTTTATTTTTTGGTGAGTTTATTGCAAATTATATAAGTTGCACAGCATTCTGTTTGCATGTAAATATGCAATCAAACTGATAAACTGGTAACCAACGAATACATAAAATTCTTCAAAATGTAAGCAAACTGATAAAAAGTATTCTAACAAATATGTAAGTATGAAAGCAAAAATCAGATATATTCGGTATCCCGCTTGCTAACAGCTCACTCATTTAGAGGCTTCAAAAAAAAAATCTCAATAGATTTCATTATATTTGAACCTGAGGGAAAACGAATCGGCAACTGAAGAACGCAATTAACGGCTGTCGCGCATTTTTTCCATTACCAATTACTGTGATTTGTATACACATATTCTTCAATTCTGATCATACGTATTTGAATACACATAAAACTTTTCCTTTAATTCCTCTATTAATTAGAGATTTGCTACATCTAACAACTAAAAGAACCAGTTATAGCTATAACAAATTATAGATGCTAATACTTCATTTGATACGAAATATCTCCGATTTTTATAGGCTAAAGGGCTCTAGTTTAGTGAAATAATAAAGTGGAATAAAAGCTTGAAATGTGCAAAACTTTTGCAAAAATATTGCAATCTAAGAGATCGATAGATAATAACGGTTGCTTGGATACGTTTCTCTAATAGCCATATCTTAGAGATAAAAACTTACCAGCTGAAATGCTGAAAGCATAAACGGCTTCATGCCGCTACAACTCTTTTTCAGCATAATAAAGAGGTAGAATATGAATCGACGTTCTAAAAGACAGTGAAAAAATAAGTAATAATTGAATTTCAAATTCACATCACTAGGGTGCTTCGAATGTTTGTTACTTGTTTCATATAATAGAATTACTTGTTGAAATTCGTGAATTCATATAATCGGCTATGCTGAAACAGCGAAGAAAAATTAGCAAGGAAAGGAAAGAATAGGAAAAAATGAACATAGCTAAGAACGAAAGATGAACGAGAATGGGTTGATGAAAAATTCAGCAGAAAATTTCTTGAACTCTATAAAACCAACTAAAGAAAACAATTGAGAAAATATCCATTAATGTAAAAATATCCTCTAACGCATGTATCAAGAAGGTGGATGAGCAATTAGGAGCATATCTGCGGATTGAGCATCTACTTGATTTAAATATTTCAGAGAAAGGAAATTGTTTTTATTTGAATTTTAAAAATGCTACTCGCATCATCAATTCTATTCAAATTGGAACGCTTAAATTCTGCTACTTTTTAATTTATAGCATTTAAATTCTGCTAATTTATAAAACTCAGGAAGTATTGAAATATAACAAAGAATTTATTTGTAGTAAGAGCGTTAAAAAACATTTTCGAAAAAAGGACTTTAAACGCGAAACTTTATCAGCATCGGTTATGACAAAACTAAATCAATAGAATAAAGCGCATGCAAGAATCATATTCAAACAGCCAAGACGTATTGCTAGCTTATTTACGCACTTCTAAGCAGGCGCTCATCACAAGCGAGATTCTTTTGTTATAAGACAAGCAACCAATCACTTTCTCCGGACATCAAACCCCTCTCTTATTACATTCAATGCGGCTTCGAGTTCAGTTAAACTGCATCATGAACATCTTTCATGAGCGTTTTTAATTCTGATGGTCCATAATGAAACGTTTTCATCAAAATAACACAAACCTGATAACTACTGATAAACGGTTATCTTTAACAATCTGTTCATAAAAAGCGATATCCGAACATTTCGACTATTACAATGGAAAAGTAATAAGTTAACACTGATTTTTGTATATCCTTTAATAGGTTAATAAATAAACGAATGATCATAATCCTGAAAACGAAATAAAAAAATTTTACGCATTACTAAATAACTTTTCTTAACGATAGGTTAACTTTACCAAATAACTTTTTTCTTAGCGATAGGTTAATAAGCAAAAAAATAAAGACGTAGAGAGGAATTTGAAATAAATGAACCATAAATGAAATAGCGAAATGACTGACAATGTGCATTTAGCATCAAATTGATATTCTCTTCAATAGAGATTTTCAAATATTTTCTCGAGGAAAAAATTCATATAATTTTCAAACAGGATTTGAAAAGAACCTTTTGAAAAGAATTAAGGAACGCTAGAAAGGAAAGATTTGAAAAGGAATCACCACAATGAAAATTAAGATGTTTAATAACAATTATCCGCTCATTTTTTCTAGTAACTTCATATCTATACATTGATGCGTCGGTCGAAAACGCAAGAATCGAAGCAGCTGTGCGACGTAACGGATCGATACACAGATATACGTTCGATAGTGTCAAGTATGGGATTAACTGCTAGATAGCAGCTTCGATCAGTCAATGCAAGTGCAGCATCTCAGTGCTGAAGTTTCTAAACCACACCATTTTATTTGAAAGTCATTGTGATATGCTTGAAAATATTGGATTTTATTCTTTTTTTTTCGTTACATCATCGATTGAGCTATAGCATTCCACTTATATTTTACAAATCTAAAACCTTAATTTGTATCGTTGAAAATTGTAGTCGATACTATACTATTCTTTACTGGTCTTTCAATTCGATAATCTCTACTTTCTCTATCAATCGGTAGATAGCAAAACGCCAGTATAAACGAAGATTTCCTTGTTTAGATGAATATTGAGAGAAGAAAGAGTTACTTAATGCAAACAAAGCTAATTCAGTATTACAAAGTCTGTAGCAAATTTAACTGGCATGTTAAGATCGTGCTAACATATGCTGCTCGCTGTAAAACCGACTGACAGATTCAACAAACGCTCCAATAACAAAAGTGTTGTTGGACAACGTGGATTGATCATAAGAGCGCATTTCTATCGGAATAAACGCAAATACACTCATCCATCAATAAATCATTAGGCCAACAACTCCAATTCAGTTTTGCTTGCGGGGAAAACGACAAACAGACAACAATATAAGCGTGCATTCAGACACAGCACATACCACTCATCTCAACACACGCACACACTTATATGCACAAGCACATAAAAGTACGCATACACATGCAGACTTGGACAGACATGCACAGACACACAGAAACGCACGCAAAAAAAACGACGCAAATATAAAAAAGGAAAAATATATGTAAGAAAAGAATTCTTGAAGAAAAAGCAGAAGGATACGAGTTATAGCAGAAGGATATTCGTAGTGTTTGAATTCGCGTCATATACTCTTAAGGGCTCTTAGTGAGCGAAAATAACATAGCAATGGAAGAATAGAGTGAAGTTAGCACTTTCGAAATGGAGCTCAAGTAGAATTTAAAATCGATTGTTTTACGGCGGCTGCGATCACTCACATAAGGCCAACAATTAAGCATCTTTCATTGTGGCAGCCATCTGCCGCAATATGGTTTTTGACTCCATGTCATGAATATTCTTTTCATAATTTTTTTCCCAATTAGCGTTTGCTATATATGCTCAACGAGGCGTATATGAAACTTCAAATATGAAATGCTATTTTCAGCTTCTTTCCATATAAATATAGCGTTGAATAATGCAATTGACTTACACAATTGAATAAACATCAGGTTGCTTCATTGCGATGATATAAGAATTAAGTTCTTATTTGCATTTTTACTAAAATATTTAATACTAATGAGAAGAATGTTTATTTACTAACGTTGAGAATAATCGAAATATCAATTAAAAGAAGTGCATTGCGACCGCATAAAATGAATATTTATTAAACAGCTATACAGTAATCTTAATACTAGGGAAACATCAGAATTGTAAGATTAAACTCCTCCCTTGATTATATATATTATTTTGATTTTAGTGTTGCAAGTTTACAGATGTATAGAAAATTATTTCTTCCAATTTTTTGGCAAGAAAAAATATTCTTATTTTGTAAATTTGAAAAAAAGGATATTTTGTAGAAAGTTTTTCAAATATTTTAGCTAGTTTCCAAGTTCACTTGAATCATTCAGTGTTCATCTATTCTCGTGGGATCGTTCAAAGCACAATACCCAAATCGCAATGGAGAATGAAACCAATTGGAGTTGTCAGATGAATGACATATTGGTTTATTTCATTTCGTAGGTTTTGTTATGCTTATCTAAACTCTTGCAGTGTTATTATTTGCTCGATAACATACAAAAAAAACTATTGGTGAAATTTGAGAAAATACATTTTATCGTTGAAGTAAATATAAATGAAGTCAACGTGAAATAAACATCGCTCGCAGATCGTAAAATAAAATATAGTGAAAGAAAAAGTTAAATATGATGATATAAGAGTAGAGAAGCAACTATCGCTCAATTACGGCTTAGGGAAAATAAAATCTGGAATTTCCAATAAAATACCTATTGCTCTGTTCAAAACATATGCTTATCAGAACTGTAAATTGTAGCTGCTGCATACATCGAGAATATCCCCCTTGGAAGGTGCAAATATCACCTGATAACCATGAACTTCACAACAAGTGACATTTCATTAGAAACAAAAAATAATAATCTCATTATAATCGCTTCAAAGACAGTTTTATGTTCATTAGCCATATGCGATATAAGGCTGAAATGCCTGTCAATTTTATGGAAATAACAGGTCGCTTCATCGGAGAGGGTGAGAAGGATGAAATAAGTGACGAGATAACAACCTTTCGAATGAAAATCTTCTTGGGGGGGTCTTTATATTATGCACTATGTCAGCAAAACTTCATAAAATTAGCTTGAGTGATTATGCAGTTGAATGTAGCGTATAAATAGACAGGAAGATACAAGAAAAACGCATATACGTACAAATAAGCAATGCAAATCCTTTGTAGAAAAGAGAAACGAAAAAGCGCGTAACGACAGCAATATGCGTTCTTGCAATCTTGGTCTCAACGATAGGTTTGTGAGCGAACTAGCTTGGTAATAAAACAAAAAGAATAGCCAATATATGCGTTAGAAAGCCATCTATTTCGATATGGAGCATATATAATATCAGAGCGCAAATCAGCCATCTATTTCGATACGGAGCATATATAATATGAGAGCGGAAATCATGTTGTCAATATATGCGGAATAATTGCACAGAAATAAGCCCACTGCGATTGTAAAATGCGCTTGTAATTGGGCTCGTTACTCATAAAGCAAAAATAATTCGCATAGCATTAGCAAATTGCAAGCAAAATAACGCACATATTAACGCAAAACAGCTATACTTTAGCCAGTAATCGTTCGCACGCAAGCATTAAGAAAACTGATATACCCATATAAATGTAAGCCGTGCTTTGGCAAAGAGCACTTCCCCCGACCTCTATTAGCGCCTTTATTGGAAACCTAAAAAATAGGAGTGAGTCTTTAATGATGAAACAAACTTGAATATCAGTTCTTTTATGTGGAATGGCCTAATATTCTAGAACTCATCGATGGAGACACTCGAAGAACGTCAAGTAACATGCAACTACAAGATTGTTTTGTTTAATACATATTGGGCGCATAAACAATACTTATATATGCATCTTTATGTTACCTCAGGGAATTAAACGCTCAAAGAACTACAGCCAGTATTAACCAGATTATCTTAGAAGTTGCTCGATTCTTTGTGAATGCTCATTGATCATCTAATTAAAGTTCATATCAATGGCATTTTTCTATTTATCCCATATTCGCGTATACAAATAGTTTTTGTACTTTTATTTTGTTTCCTGTACACATATGCTCTGATTTCTTGGTGATGTTTGATGTTTTCTATATTCGTAGTTTTCTGTCTTTTTCACTGGTGGCGAAATGGGATTCGCTTCCATCGCTGAAAGAATACATTCCAATATTTCAGTGTTTCAAAGGAAGTGCTTAACGAGGTATTACATAGTTTTTTTTTTTTCACAAAGTGAAATTTTCATACGAAGCGCTTAAGGTAAGGCATAGAAAAACGCTCTACTTAAAAGCCATTGTTGATGCAATTAGCCGACTTGTGCTGTTTTATATAAAAGCAGTCAGAGGAAATAATGCAACGAAAGATCTCTTCGTGCTGATATTGCTCGTCATTTCCGCCAATGAAATCCTGGAGCATTTTGCTCTCTTTAAAAAACTTTAAAAAGTATTCCTATTCGCTTGATTGTTTATTCGAAAATAAACGGTCTCTTGTTTCGATTTGTTAGCGAGTAATCTTCTCTTCGGAACACGTATGGCCGGATTTGAAAACGACTGATATTACGACGAGTTGCGGAAATGTCATCTAACCATTAAGGACATGGGGTATTGAAGAAGACAATATCATGAACTCATGAAAAATGTATAGCACAAAATGAGGATCTCCTCAAGGAAAATGGACGCTTTGAAAGGAAACTCTACCAACGAAGATCGGAGAAAATTTCTATGCTGCTGTCGCAGGAGGATTTATCGCCAAAGAACGCTAAAAATTTTATGAGAAAATTATCAAAATTTTTCAGAAAAAAAAAACAGCAAAGGCCAAGGAAGGCGGATTACCTGTTGCTAAAGAGGAAACAACCTTTTTAATGGAATAAAACAAGACATATAAAATATACGGCTTTGAAGCTCAGGTTGAAGAGGAAAACGATCTACGCACATTCTCGCAGCGATGAATAAGATTCAGCGAGGTGCGATCACCAGCGAGCAAATCACAGAATGTAAAGCACACCAGGAAACATATCGTCTGAGCAACGAGGAAGGAATACTTGAATAGGCAATCATCAAAGGAATCAAATCGGTGCTACTGAAGAATCATCAGAGGTGACATCGATCAGCAGTTGAAAGCTCTCTCAACGATAATACTTAGAACTTTTTTTTTAAATTAGGCGGTCTACTAGTGAAAAACATACAGAGATTAAGAAATAAGTTAAGGAAACCATTTAGAGTGATTTGTAACATGCAGTATCACCATTAAATACTGATATCTCTTATTTCCAATCAGGGCCATCCTCTTACAATGTATTTTGCATGCTATTTTGGGGAGCGCCAGAGGCACCAACTTCTAATAATGTATCTTCGCTGTCGCTCTAGCGAACACCGAAAGCGCGGCCTCCCAGTACTCATTTCGGCTGCGATTCCGGCGAGCACCGTAGACGCTAACCTGGCATAAAGTATTTTCGCGGCAACTTGGGGGAGCGCCGAGGGCGCCACCCGCTTGCAGCACATTTTTGAGGCAAATTCGGCAAGCGCCGCGGCCGACTAGCCGAATATGACGTATTTTTGCGGCGACTTCGGCGAGCGCCACAGGTGAAACCTTGATATGACATATCATCGAAGCGATTTCCGAAAGCGCCGTCGACGTCAGCATGACGCAACCCATTTTCGTAACAATTTCGGCGAGGGCCGCAGGCTGTAGCCTGACATGATGCATCTGCGCGGCTATTCCGGCGAGCGACGCGGGCGCCAGTCTGACATGACGTCTTATGGTGCCAATTACGGCGAGCGCCGCAGGCGCCGGCTGGACATGTCCTATCATTGCGAAGATTTCGGCAGGCGCTGCGCCCAAAGAGGCGGATATGACGTATTTTTGCGGCAATTTCGGCGAGCGCCGCAGGCGCAAGCCTGATATGACGTATTATAGTGACCATTTCGGCGGGCGCCGCGGGCGCCAGCCTGACATGAGGTATAATCGCGACGATTGCGGCAGGCGCAGCCGTCAAAAAGCCGGATATGACGTATTTGTGCGAGCTTCGTCGAGCGTCGCAGGCGCCAGTAAGGCATGGCGTTTTATGGGGCCAGTTGCGGCAAGCGCCGCGGACGCCAGTCCAATATGACCCATTATTGCGCCAGTTACGGCCAGCGCCGCGAGCGACAGCCTGACATGACGTATTATCACGACGATTTCGGCAGGCGCCGCCCCCAGAAAGGCGGACATGACGTATTTTTGCGGCAGCTTCAGCGAGCGCCGCGGGCGCCAGAATGAAATGACGTCTCATCGCGACAATTTCGGCAGGCGCAGTCGCCAAGGAGCCGAATACGACGTATTTTTGCGGCAGTTTCGGCGAGCGCCGCAGGCGCCAGCCTGATATGACGTATCATCACAACGATTTCGGCTAGCGCCGCGAGCGCCATGCTAACATAACGTATTATCGCGACGATTTCAGCGAGCGCTGCGGGCGCCAGCCCGACATGAGGTACTACGGAGGCAATTTCGGCGAGCGCCGCAGGCGCCAGCTCGGCAAGAGGTATTATGGCGACGATTGCGGCAGGCGCAGCCGCCAAGAAGTCGGATATGACGTATTTGTGCGAGCTTCGGCGAGCGCCGCAGGCGCCAACCCGGCAACAGGTATTATGGTGCCAATTACGGCGAGCGCTGCAGGCGCCGGCTGGATATGTCCTATCATTGCGAAGATTTCGGCAGGCGCTGCGCCCAAAGAGGCGGATATGACGTATTTTTGCGGCAATTTCGGCGAGCGCCGCAGGCGCAAGCCTGATATGACGTATTATCGTGGCCATTTCGGCGGAAGCCGCAGGCGCCAGCCTGACATGAGACATTGTGGCGCCGATTTCGGCGGGCGCCGCGCTCAAAAAGGTGGATATGACGTATTTTCGCGGCAGTTTCGCAGAGCCCCGCTTACGCCAGCCTGATATAACATATTATGTCGGCAATTTCAGCGGCGCCGCGAGCGTTAGCCTGACATAACGTATAATGGCTGCAATTTCCACCAGCGCCGCGAGCGCCATGCTAACATGACGTGTTATCGCGACGCCTTCGGCAGGCGGCGCGCCCAAAAAGAGGGATATGACGTATTTTGCGGCAGCTTCGGCTAGCGCCGCAGGCGCTAGTCTGACATGACGTATTATCGCGACGATTTCGGCGAGCGCCGCGGGCGCGAGCCTGACATAAGGCATTATTTCTGCAATTCGGGCCAGCGGCGCGGGCGCCACCCTGATATGACGTGTTATCGTGATGATTTCGGCGAACGCCGCAGGCACCAACCCGACATGACGTATTATGGCGACGATTTCGGCAGGCGCCGAGGGCGCCAACCTGACATGACGTATTATCGCGACGATTTCAGCAAGCGTCGCAGGCGCCAGCTGGACATGACCTACCATCGCGATGATTTCGGCAGGCACAGCCGCCAAAAAGCCGGATATGACGAATTTTTGCGGCAATTTCGGCGATCGCCGCAGGAGCCAGCCTGACATGAGGTATTATGGCGGCGATTTCGTCAGGCGCAGCCGCCAAGAAGTCGGATATGACGTATTTGTGCGAGCTTAGGCGAGCGCCGCAGGCGCCAGACCGGCAAGAGGTATTATGCCGCATAACGTCGAGCGCCGCAGGCGCCAGCCCGACATGAGGCCTCGTGGAGGCAATTTCGACGAGCGCCGCGGGCGCTAGCCTGACATGACGTATTATGCCGATGATTTCGGCAGGCGACGCGCCCAAAAAGGCGGATATGGGGTATCTTTGGGACAGTTTCGGCGAGCGCCGCAGGCATCAGCCTGACATCACGTATTATCGTGACGATTTCGGCGAACGCCGCAGGCGCCAACCCGATATGACGTATTATGGCGATGATTTCAGCAGGCGCCGCGCCCAAAAAGGCACACGGTACGAATTTTTGCGGCGATTTCGGCGAGCGCCGCGGGCGCCAGCCTGACATGAGGTATTATGGGGACGATTGCGGTAGGCGGAGCCGCCAAGAAGTCGGATATGACGTACTTTTGCGGCGGTTTCGGCGAACGCCGCAGGCGCGAACCCGACATGACCTATTATGGCGCAATTTCGGCGAGCGTCGCAGGCGCCAGCCCGACATGAGGCCTCGTTGCGGCAATTTCGACGGGCGCCAGTTCGACATGACGTAATATGGCGCCAATTTCGGCGAGCTCCGCGGCTGCCAGCACGACATGACGTATTATCTTGACGACTTCGACAGGCGCCGCGCCCAAAAAGGCGGGTTTGACGTATTTTTGCGGCAATCTCGACGGGCGCCGCGAGCGCCAGCCTAACATGAAGTAATATGGCGGCGATTTCGGCAGGCGCAGCCGCCAGAATGCCGGATATGACGTATTTTTGCGAGTTTCGGCGAGCGCCGCAGGCGCCAACCCGGCAGGAGGTATCACGGCGGCAATTTTGGGGAGCGCCGGGAGCGCCATGCTAGCATGACGTGTTATCGCGACGATTCCGGCGAGCGCCGCAGGCGCCAGCCTGCCATGAGGCATTGTGGCGGCAATCTCGGCGAGCGCCGCAGGCACCAGCCCGACATGGGGCCCTATGACGGCAATTTCATCGAGCGGCGCGGGCGCCAGCGTGTTATGACGTAGTAAGCTGACGAATTCGGCAGGCGGCGCGCCCAAAAAGGCGGATACGACGTATTTTCGCGGCAGTTCCGGCGAGCGCCGCAGGCGCCAGCCTGACGTGGGGCCTCATGCGGCAGTTTCAGCGAGCGCCGCGGGCGCCAGCCCGACACGGCGTATCACGCGTCATTTACGACGAGTGCCGCAGGCGCCAGCTGGACATGACCCATCATCGCGACGATTTCTGGAAGCGCCGAAGGCGCCAGCCTGACATGAGGCATTTTGGCGGCGCCATGAGGCCCTATGGCTGCAATTTCGGTGAGCGCCGCGAGGGTCATCCCAGCATGGCGTATTTTCGCTCGCGTTCTGGCTAGGGCCGCGAGCGCCAGTCCGTAATACACATTCTTCCTTGCGTGTTCGCCGTGTCTGCACCTCCGTGTTTCTCTAAGTGCATGCGAATGCGCGCACCTGCATCTGTGCGCAGCCGACTGCTCGCACGTCTGCGTGTGTGTGTGTGTGTGTGTCTGTGCGTCTGCGTGTGCCCCTGCTTGTCCTTGCGCCTGTGTTTGTGCGTCTCTGTGTTCGCGTTGGTCTGTATGTGCCCGTGTGTATTTGCGTATGTGCTCTCGCGAGTCTGTACGTCTTTCTACGTGTCTGCGTCTCTGTGTGTGTGTCTACGTCTGTGTGCACCTGTGGGAGCCCGTGTGTCTGTACGGGTGTCCAAGTTTGTCTGCGTGTCTGTGTTCACATGTTTTTCTGTCCGTCTGCTTTTTTGTGTACCCGTGTGCCTGTATCCGTGAGCCCGTGTTGTGCTTGTGTGTCTGCACATCTATTTGTTTCCATGCCTGCATTTGTCTATGTCTGTACGAGACCAATTGTGTGTGTGCCTGTGCGTGCCTGCATGCGTCTGTGCATGTTAGTGTGCGTTTATATGAGTCTGTATCTGTGTCTGTATCGGTGTGTATCTGTGTGTCTGTGCAATTTTTCAAAAGTCTGGGAAGAAGTGAACACAAAATTGCATCGCTTCTAAATTACTCAATAAAGCATTGTTATAAGTGTAGACACATATATACTGATATTGAAATGTGGTCCATGAGAAATTAACCGTTACACTTGAAGTAGAAAACATAAATGCGTTACATTCAAATGAGGACTGAGAGAAAGAAGCGTGAAGAAAGAAATGTGTCGGAGCGTGGATGAAGACAAATGTCGGAGCGTGAAAGCAAAAAGATGTCATAGCGTGAAGGAAGCAATGTATCCGAGCGTGAAGAAAGAAAGGTGTTGAAGTGCGAAGGAAGAAAGGTGTAGGAATGGGAAGGGAGAAAAATGTAGGAGCGCAAAAAAAGAAAAATCTCTGCAATTGATCAGAATCACTGATGAAATTATGCAACTTAAATATTGGAAATCCTTTTCGAAAACTTACTAACATTTCTAGAAGAAAAATTTGAATTGAAAGAAAAAGAATTGGTCATCGATATTACGAAAGGCAAAAAAAAGTTCACCTACTGCGGACGTGTACACTTAAACGATATCTTTTGCATCCGTGAAGATAAAAGAAGCAGTGAGTGCCTACCGAAAGAGAAAGAACAGAAACGAACGATTCACACTTATCAAATATGGTGAACGTTTACGATAAAGCCCAGTTTTTTTTAAGCCAAGGACGAACTTTTAATCTGCCATCAAACAATACTTCTTGGTCTAGGAAGTGATAAGACAGATAACGCTGAAGCGAAAATTTCAAGCCTCTGCATTAAAAGCATCTTGCATAAAGTAAAGGGCAACGGGACAGAACGAGAAACGTTATAGACAAATATATCAAGAGATGGCCAACGAGATGGACAATAAACAATGCATATTGTACTGGAACGTAAAAAGACGGAAAAAGAACATATATGACGATAATGCCAACTGAATAAAAGCTCAGCGCATAGTTTTTAAAAGCACTCCAAAAAAAAAAAGAATGACAAGTGGGTGCGCCCAGTTGGTGTCCTTTAAAAGAACTCAAAATTTAAAAAAAAAGATCTGAATAAATTTCGAGGAAGATGATAGCAGAAAAAGTGACGAAATTACTAACAAATGAGTTTAGTAGAAACGAAAAATAAGGCTAAGTAGCAGATTCCATCGGAGATAAATATTTTCCAATGAGATAGATAAGGCAAACAGTAAAAACTTCTTACTTCTAGCGCCTTATAATAAGCTGAATAGTGTGCATACAACAAAAAGCCTTGTCAAGTTATGTGAACAACAATCGAACCCTCTGCCAATTTCCTCAATGCGTCGTAGCCTACCAAAAGATAATAAAGACCAACACAACATATGTAATTGAACGCGTGATGATATACAAATCATCAATACTGACTTCTAGCATCTTATAATAAGCTGAGTCGTGAATCGTGTGTCATCAATACTGACTCGGCGGGTGTATTTTCGTCATAAATATCAACAAATGGCCGACATTTCCAGATAGGCCGAATCAAAAACGGATCAGAGAAAACGGTCCCCTATTATCATCTAATAAGCTTATAAAATTGAATTGTTACATAAGGATAGCTGTTTACGGTGGAACATTCGCAAATACAAGATTTTGTGCTTTTGGTTTACAACCAGAGCGTTATCAACTGATAAGTTGGCAAGAGTTGGTAAAGCACAATTTTTGCACGAAAGGTACCGTTTCAATTCTAAGAAACGTAACACAAATTATCTGTTCCTAGGTCACAAATTTCGATTGACCAACTGATAAGCAGATAAGATTGAAATGCATGTGATCAGGCCTTTCCTTTCAAGAATTCTAAAGACACCTGACATTTCGTATTAAGCAAACGTAATAAAAAAAAACTTCTTTATCCACGGCCCAATATGACTGCCAAAAAAAGAACAACATTCGGTGATCGTATTTCCAAGCGAACAGAACAAAAACGTCATCACAACTTTTGCCCAAAATATGAATAGGAAAATTGGTTCGCATTCACTGAAAAATTCATCAGTGTTAAGCCTGATAGCTGAATAGTCATTCATTTCATCGAATTTGATATCGGCCCTCAACGCTGCGACATTTTTCATTCATCATTACCTTTGTTAGGAAATGAACGACGAATCTCGCCATGTGCCTTCAAAATACGTGAGAATTCGTCGCGACCAAGAAGCGTATATGCGCCGCTGAGAATGCTGACAGCTAATTTGTCGAAATCCGCAAAATTCGACATGAAGAGATTATGACCAAGTTCCAATCCCATACCGAAGTCCATTTCATCGTTAGCGAAATAAAAAAAAAATCATAATTACTCAAGCAACGGCGAATTTCTTTGCTAAAGAATTTTGCAATACAACGATAATACGCATTCCTATGATTGCAATGTTTATTCGCTTTATAAGAATACCTGCCTCCTGCTTTATTATCATCATTAACACATGTAAAATGTAAGATTTCGTTCGTAACAAGTATAAGATTTGAAGAGAATATACATTTCTTTAAAAAGTAGCCAATGTGATATAAAAGTAATATAATATGGAAATAAGCAAAGCGGAATTTTTTATATCGTTCTTTTATTAAAAAAATTTTTTATATCGTCTCGACACATATCAATCAATGACAGTCAAAACACATGCTTAGACCATCAGATGAGGTGGGCTTCAATGCTACGAAAGAGTACATACACAACGTAAACATTGTGCCATAGCACCTTCACCTATACAACTCATTTTTGATAGCTTCGTTACAAGTATTCCTCCCGATTCCATCCCACAAACAAACTGAAGCTAACGGTAAGTTTAGCGTTTAAAAACGTCAACAATATAAAAAAGAAAATAAAATTCATTCATCCAATTTTTCGAGAAAAAAAACACAAACATCCATAACACATCACTAATCAAGTTTAGCCTTATCCATGATCATTACACTTTCATAAAGTTTCCCTCAGAGATTTTATGTTGCAAAAGTAGTGAAGGAACAATGCAGCGTCCCCATGCAAATTTATGCTCAGCATCTACGCCAAAGCAGTCTCCTCATCTCATTAGATATTATCATAGCGTTTGGAATCTATGATCTTTGCTTTTTAGCTGATATTCTCTGCTAGACGCATAACCGAAAAGAATCGAACACTTAATGAAGAATCTGATGAATATGAATCAAGCTCGCATTCAAAATGCAACATTACTTCTTTTCAACATAACAAACAAACAACCTGCACATATGAGACCAACTCCATGACCGGTTCCATCAATTTACGCTTCATCTCAGCATCACTTGTAGTTGCAATTTCTTCAAGCTGACGTTTCAGTCTCGCTTCAATTAGCACTGATTACAAACAACACAAGAAATTAGAACCCTCCAAATACTAAGGATACGCGTTATAAAACACCTAAACCGAAAATCACGATAGGTTCATAGCAATTCAATGCTGCTGCCACTGCCAGTATAATCATGAACGAGTATTATCTCTTTTTTCTTGAAACTTCACGCCACCCACAGAAATTCCAGAGTGACCCCGAATTTCGATAACACCTACTTGCAACACAGGCACGAAGCAGTCATAATGCGATTTTGTAAACCAAACTTTCTTTATGCAGAAATACATAAGAACAGCAAAGTAAGTTCAATTTGCAAAGAAACCAAATAGGTTCGATTTCTATTGCCTACATCAATTTGTAGACTTTTCAGTAGACTAAAAAAATAGATTGATACAAATTCTTGAAGTTTCAAGAATTTGTGGGTGGCGTGAGCCCTCAGTCTTATCAAGTCCAAAAAATTTCTGGATATCCTCGCGGACCTTGATCATCAAAACACCTCGAGCTTCAGAGGTCTCATGGTATTTTTTGGACTATCAAGAAGTTCTCGGATCGTCCCAAGCTTCGGGACATGGCTCTTTGCTTGAAAATCCTTCAAGCATTGAGACGTGCTATCATTACTGTCCATTATATCTAGCAAATTTCATAACTCTTGCTTTATTACATTTTCAAGCTATACACCCAAAGATCAAAGCGTATGAGACCAAAGCGTATGAGACAAGTCGAGCACTTTCATGCTGAGCTTAACAAAACGATCCAAAACCTTTCTAGGCTAAGGCACACCAAATGAGATGAAAATTTGTAAGTTAATGCAAACAAAGTGAATGGGAAATAACTGAGCTGAATTAAGCGAACATAGCAGAAAACTTCATGGCGAATAACTTCACGCGCCAACAAACTTCACGCTAATCTGCTTCTGTTTGAAACATTCCTACTTTCAATCCGACTATTCCCTAGGTTACAATGCGGCGTTTGAAAGTCGAATAGTAGCGCTGATTCTCTCCCTTTTTCATTGACCGCCCATAATTATACATATCAATATTCTACAGGGTTAGAAAGCACGCAATGATAATCTTAAAAAAACAAAAAAAAAGCGAAAAAAAGCAAACCTGGTTTTTCGCTTAATGGACGATAGCCTATATCATTCTCCACTTTAACAACAATTCCCAAGCTATGAAATGGTTCACCAAGAGATTGTTTTCGACGTTTTCCTCTTAATTCTTTCAATATTGCATCATATTTTTGGTGAAATGCTGAAAAAAAAAAACTTTTTTTTCAAAATGTTTTTTATTAAATAGAATAATAAAAGTGATCGAAATTGAAGTTTATTTTAATTATCATCTGACTATGGTTCATCGCTATCAGTTTTTTTCGAAGATCTATCAATTTCAAATCGATTTATCAACTAGAGATTATCAACTCCTTCCCGAATAATATCAAATATCTCAAGTAACCATTTGACTATCCGCATTTCATCATCGCTTTGAAGTGATTATCCTTATCACTTAAAGTGATTATCCTTATCACCACTACATTTGAAATCCCTCTCAAAGGGGACTTATAATTTCATTTTACTTTACTCAGTAACCTATTTCCTATGTGTTTTCCTTCTAGGTAATACAATTCTAAAAAAAACTGATCCTACCTTTAGCGTCGTATTTCCCATCGCCACCACATAAAGCACTGTCTGGATGAACAAGCTTTGCTAGGATATCATCCACATTTGGAAGTGTATCGCTTGCTTTGCTCTTTAGATATGCAACCATGTACACCGGATCAGCCACACCGATAAGCTCCAACTTGACAAAGTGCTCCACCTTACTATCGACGTAAACCAATAACGGCTTCTCATCGTTTGGTGTATCGCTGAAATTGCGACATTCAATAGAGGTTTCAATTGATCTAGATAAAAAGAATAAAACAAATATGAGGGTATAAAAATAACTGATAAAACAGATAGAAGGGAAAAGAAAAGAAGACGCGAAATGGAAAGAGAGAAATAATGGGACAAATGTGATGAAAAACAATATCATCAATTTAAATATTTTATGTAGGTTTACAATCCAATAAATTGCCGCTAATATCAATTTTAAATATTTGAATATATTCAAAAATTTATAGTTAATAAAATTACTCATCATACATCGTAAGCCTGAGGAAGAGAGAGGGGAAGAGAAGGAAATAATGCAACAAAAAAACAGGAAAAGAGGAAAAAAACAACTAACCGCCAATATGCAAAACGCCCACCATCACAGACGGCGATCGTTTGCATCTCAGGTAAATCGTTTGTGTATCTATCCTTCGCTAAGTATATATTCTCATCGACAGTGGACATATTATTAGTATTCCCATTCAAATAGTGAAATACGCCCAATAATCGAAGTTTTTTTAAAGCACTTAACGCTTCTAAAATTGACGCTTCTTAGAAGTTGAATTTTTTTTTAGTTCTGAAAGTTTCCGCGATTTTATGAAAACTATGGATGCACACAAAAATTTCCAATAGAAATTTAAAATTCATTAGGATTTATAATTTCATTCAATTTATAGATGAGACTAATCAAATGCAACATTTTTTGCGAAGTTCACTGAAAAATTTTGAACAGATATGAGCAATGAATGATATTAGACGATTTGAAAATTGCAAATTAAGTTTTAAAGACGCTTTTTTTTCAGCAACGAAAATAAATGACGCAAATCTTTAATTACTAATGGAGTATGCAAATAAACTTTTTACGAAAATCTATAAAGATGCAATATTTAAAAAAATAAAAAATAAGATTAAACTAACCACATGGATCACTGTTATCGGCGTTTTTGATGAGCGTTTGTATGTCTTTCCAAAATCGGAAAAATTCCGGCGGAAACGATACGAGAAATTTCGAATGCAAATCCTTTTTAATCTCATGGTCGAAGAAATTCAACTTCACATGTTTCACGCTTTCTTCAACGCTGCCATTATTAGGTGACCCACTTCGCTTCAGCTGAAAATTTCAACTTCAAATCAAATAGTTTCATCGATCAGCGTTCCACCTATCACACTAAACAATGATCGGCAGTAACAACATGAACGTTCCGTATAATCACTGCCGAAAATATTTCCACCTCATTGATTATGTGCTAATATATCAAAAATATTTGGATAGAGTTCAAGCAAAGGTTCAATACGTCTAATGAGTTCGACATCACTGATCAACTATTAGCTATGTCGACCTAACGAGATGCTTCCATCTCAGTGATGTCTATAATATCCTATTCACTTCACTTCTATAAAAGTATGTTGCACTGCAGAAGATTGTGGTCTTTATTTAACTTTTCGCCTTAAATAAGAAATAACATAGCAAAAATGTCACAAATAGCGGAAGCATACTGTAGTTTTGAGCAGTTTAATCATCTATTGTCAAATGATATTCAAGAGAAAAATTTGCTTTTATGTCATAATAACATATATTACTACGAAATACTAAAAATAATTGATAAAATGGTCACTTTTTGACTAGAAGTTGAAATTATTTCAGGGTATTTTGTTGAATAGCTCATTATTTATTCAAACCGACATTTCAAAATGATTGAGAAAATATCAGTGAGCCAAAATGCTCTCGTAAAACGTTATGGAATTGTTTCTATGCACCAATGAATTCAACTCCGATGCATTTACCTTTGGAAACCTCTGTGATGAAATATGTTGGCGGATTTGACCCCCTCAGAGGCTAATATACCTGCATTCTCAGGTGTTATAAGCTTAAAATGTGTGAACGATGTCATTTTGATTACCTCTGAGCTTGAAAATATCCATTAATAAACTTTAGCAGTGATACAAACACCATTAGAATTCTTCCATCTTAATAATTTCAGAAAAAATAGCAGTATTTGGAAATGCAAACTCATAAAAGTGCAGCACCGAAACTACGCACAGATTTTTTTTTTTTAAACAAAAAGAAAAAAGAAAGCAAGAAACAAACATTTGTCGATGATACGTCCGTTGATTTCGTCTCATTCTTGATCGATTTAATTTGATCATGTGAAAATTCTTCCATATGCTTTTTATTTTTTGTACGATAGCAATGTGTTCCAAATTTACATGGTGGTGGCATTATGCGGCTCGTCGTCGTATACAAACACACAAGCACCAATCTTGTTGTAAATTAATACGAATTTCCAAAAGGCGATTGACTCGAACTGTCGATTACCAATCACAGATGGCTATTACGTCTGCAAAAAGAAAGCATTGAAAAGAGTATCCTAAACTATAACGAATCATGCTGAGGTATTACGAAACCTAAGAAGCACGACCTGAAATGATATCAGTAAAGAATATTTTCTCGTTTGATACCCGTGTCACTAACGTAGAGGCATAATTGCAGAGACACTGCACACACAACCGTTGCGAAAAGCGAATGGTGCCGTGTACATATACGCACCCGAGTACGCAACGCGACCGTAATCTGCACTTTACAAGGGCAGTCCCCAAGGGTGCAGTGGAGGGTCGGAGAAACGCCTGAAAACATCCAATACGAACATGCCATTTTTTTTTCGCAACCTTTCGACCAAGAATGCAGAATGATGCGATCACGGAAAATTTCAGCTCAATTGAAACAGCGGAAGTAGTTTTTTCTGGATTGTGCAGCATCTCGGCAATCGTGCAATAACGGTCATAAAAAACGACCAGATTTTGAACAGGAATATGGAATTTTTTACACAGGCACAAATTAAGCATTTCCCTCATAGAACATATTCCATACGTTAATCTCTTTAAAACATTCCAGCATAAAGCGACAATCACTACAAGCAACATTTATCATTAAAGATGGCGGAAGAATTTTCTTCACCGTCTAGGTAGGTGGATTTATTGCTATTCAAAAATCAGCGTTGTGTTAATGAATTAACTGGTGACTAGCTTAATCAGTAAATCGATGCAACCACAAAAGGTGAACTCTTGAACTTCCGTTGATCTCGTTTCACTTAGACTCATTGTTGTTTTTAAGCTTGTATGATTGCGCTAAAAAAATAGCGCTGTATTGTTTTGGCGCTCACACTTCTTGTCCAGATGTTCGAAGCAATCACTCAAATGTAATTTGAATATTTATTGTTTTCTGAAAGAGCAAAATTCTTCAAATGCAAATTTCCTATTTCTATTGACAAGTTGCATTTACATAAGACTAGAATCACCTATCAATTAAAGAGCAGTGCTATCGAACTTGAAAACTACGGCATTGAGTTTTAACAATTGAGATTTCTCATCTACATCAAAATATTTTAGATCATCTTGAGAATACCAAAAGTAAACATTTGTTTTATGTATGAAAACGTAGGGAAATTTTTGCACAAATTAATTTACTATATTATCGACCTTTTAACAGATCAATTTGAGGAGTCACGCGATTCATTAAAACACTCATCACAATCACACTATTTCTTCAAAAGTTTAACGCCTTTTTTTAAAACTTCTTTCAGAAAAAATTTTTTGCAGGGTTTTTTCTTTGATTGGTAGGAGTGAAATTGCAGGAGTTCTTTTCCATCCAGTTTGTGGCGATATTCCGATTGAGAATTCCCTATGCCAAGTAACGAATCGCTTACATACTCCATGGCTGTGTTGTTTTCTTCCATAAACCACAAAACTTCTGTTCTTTTAAGAACTCATAGCTTCACGTTCCTCCAAGGACAAAAAACTTCTTATATGGTTTATCCGTTGTTATTAAATTCCAATAGATTAGCCGAATTTGCCGATTGAGAACTTGCCTTCTACTTTGTCTCAGTGTTCGAGATGAGATTGTGGAATATGCGGTTGCTGTTCATGTTAAAGCGTAAGACTTCAATTAAAGGAGAAGCTACAAGTATAAGCCTGTTAATGAGGGTAGGATTTTGAGGATTCGTCCATAAATATTGGATGGTACCTTTCTTATATGGAACTAAGGAAAGCCGCCAGTTCACATCACCACTTTTACATATAGCTGATGGTGCAGTAAGGTTGTTGGTGATGATAAAAACTCTAACGCTATTTGCAAAGAGGAATCATTTTGATTCAAATGGGAATCACTGGATTAGATTATTTGTGACGAAATGTCTTCCTCGTTTATTCGTCCGCCCGATTTGTACAACACTTTTAATTCTTTAATTTTTCAATGGACGTCGACGTAAGCATCAAAATCCAAGCAACTGGGATTTTAAACCAATTTCTAACGCATTCATGAGCACTTCGCATAAAGAAGATATCGAACTGAACTTCTTGATTCGAATTACTGCTGAAAATGTAGCTTATAAAGTCGCTATTCAACACGAATGCTCGTCATTCTCTTCACATGCAATCCAACAATTTCAAAAAGGTGTGCCTTTAAAAGTTGACAATGAAAACCTCATAACGAATGCAATTTTGTTCATGTTTTAATTCAAATGTGAAAAACTTCCAGTTTATCGAAGTCACGCAATGTCAGTAAATTGATATCCTTCACATTGATGACGTCAGATATAAAAGTATAACAAATTCTGCTATATTTGATGGTTTATTCAAAAGTAAAAAATACAATTGCTCCACTATATAGCACATCAATAACAAGACACTAGCTAAAAAAAACAAAACTTGAAGTAAACGTGTTCCTGAAAAAACAGCCAAATAGGCAGTACAAGATAACTGCCTGAAATGCGAAATATGTTGCTTAGGAAGCAAGGATCCAGGTTGCAATGTTTCAACGCTGGACGATGCTAAAGATCATTAGCGGTTCTGAGCGCGCATCTTCGAAATGGAATCGTCCGCATGATCGACACGCTGTTCGGCGTCGATGAGTTGATGCTGGACTTGACGGATCTTCTGTAAATTTGATTGACGGAACTTCAGCTTATTCGCATAATCACAGAACTTAGAACTGTCCGGTATTGTGATTAATTAAGATTCGACAATGAGGTAACCGATTGAAATAGCGCTCATTTCTTACTTTCGCAACGAGGATCACTAAGGTGCTTTGAGAGAACTTAAAAAACAAAACTCGTAATAGACATGAAATAACTCACTGCATCCTCGATTTCCTTTTGTTGCGTATTCAGTTTCTTCTGAAGTTTATCAATGAGATCATGCGCTCGTCTAGCCATCTTCTTATCCTCATCAATCTGAAATTGTTTCCCTTGCCGTCATATTATTCGAAATTCTTACCGATCCTATATAGTTGCAAATTTGCGTTACGTCATCGAAGCATACAAACATCCTGCGTGAACAAAAAAACATTTCTAAAACTCACAAGTACAATTTAGTTTTTCAAATATAACGATTTTCTTTCGCCATAACTGCGCTTCAGAGATCGATGAAAACATTTCACAACTCTGTTGCAAAATTTCAGTGATATTGTGTTGTTTTTTTCAATCTAGTCACGTTTCGAAACTCATTCACGACATTATGTTCCCGAAATTTGGAACAACCAAAGACGATATAACAACGGCATTCCGCAGGATAACCTCACCTGGCATCGCAGCTCATTTACACGTTTATCGTGCTCATTGAGTGTCCTGTTAGTATTCTCGCAGCGTCGCTGTTCACTACTGAGTTCGTTCTCCATTTCTCGAATGCGCGACTCGAACGTATCGATCACTTTGTTATCACCTTTTAGTGCTGCCGCTTCAGCCTCATCCAAACGTGCCTGCAATTCCTTGTTTTGCTGCTTCATCATCACTTAATAAGGTCTAGCAGGCGGTCAACTGAAATCAACATTACCTTGTCAGGTGGTAATGACGCTTTCAGAAAGAAAGGGAACGAACCGAAGCGAAACAAAAGCTCTCTTTACATTCGTTTCCTTCTGCAAAATTTCATTGCTTTCGAATGCGAATGAGGACGGCAATGACCTCTATCGTTCAGAATCCCCGCCTTCACAACTCCTAGTTCTTGAAGACGCATCATTATCAAATTTGAGAATTGTTCAAATGTTACTATCATACCTGCATTTCTTTTAGCTGCGCCTCAAGTGATTTGCGCACACGCTCGCTCTGCATTGCGTTTTCCTGTAGGTGATGAGTTTGTTCAACGAGTCTTGCGGCATGGGTCACTGCAGCCTTGCTGCGTTCTCCGGAGCTCCTCAGCTCGTTGAGGGTCTGGTCCAGGTGTTTGTGTATTTCAAGCAGCTCACTATCCACTTGATGTCCGATTGCGCTCAACGAATGGGCTTCTGCAGTCAATCCGTCGCAACGTGACACCGACTGGTTCGCGTCACGTCCCGCTTGCTGGCCAGAACGTATTGCTTTATCTATAGCTACTACCAGCTCTTCCTTCTTTGATTGCATCACCGTTGCACGTTTCTTCATATTCATATATTGTTCGAGGATATTCTCGCGATTATGCTGCTTCTCTTCCACCTAGAATCATTGCTCCAAAGATATAAAAATTTGGAGTAAATAACGAAATTATAGTGAGGAATAATCAACCCTCGGCGTGATGCATATCGCATCGTATAACGAGGGATCATTACAATTAGTACATAGCGGTTCTCATTCTCATGATTGCCCTATTTTTTACGCAGCTTATAGCAGTAGTTACATTCGGTTAAAAAAAATCCAAATGGCCTCAGACATCCCATTCTTTAATAAGTTTTTAGAATAAATGAGTTAACGAATTCTCTGATGTTTGTCATGTTCAACAGGAGTAAGTCATGGAAGTATTATATGCAAGAATAGTGCTCCCATACGATAGTACATAGCGAAACGACGGGCAGGAGTCGATAATTTGAAATCACACAAACTGACTTCTTGTTGAAGCTGTCGAATTTGATCATGATTTTCCTGCACTTTCTTAAGTGCGTCGCTATTGCCACGATTGGCTAAATCGAGTGCCATCTCGAGCTGATTGATGCTAGACTCCAGCTTTCTTCTTAGCCGCGAAATATTCGCTTCCTGCTTTGTCTCGTTGTCGAATGACGCCTAAAACCTATAGTCTCATTTCTCAATGATGGAATTTCTCACTGAACGACCTGCGTGGTTGATACTACGTATGAATCACGCAGGTCTTTAAGAGTTGTAGCGGAAAAACCAAAGCCAATTGGTCAACTTTAATGCGCCAACATGTTCAGCACGGAGCGCCAAAACGGAATGCGCCCTCAACGTGGGCGCATATACAAGTCGTATAACAGAGATTCATCCAGGCCCACTATGATCAACAACGTCTAGAGACCAAAGAGAAAAGCCTCACTGCTTTGGCGCCGGATGTGTGTGGGTCGTTCGGTCCGCACTTTCTGTTTGGTGCGGCCGCACGTGAAGTTCCAAACGGAAACCACGACTCCGAATACTCTGAAAAACATCTAAATGAGAGAAATATTACATTTTCATGCCAAAAATGCCGCTCGATTTTTGTAACAAAACCGATTTCCCAAACTGTTTTAGACGAAACACAATTAGACGAGCAAGGGTCACTTGTATGATTATCCCTGAGGAAAGGCGGAGAGGTCAAGGAATACAGGAGAAGGTTTTTATGAATGTTTAAAGCACTGAAAATCTTTGCCCACATATAAATAGAAATAAGCAAATAAGTTTGCAAAGAATCTGTACACTGCTTTGTCGTCTGTAAGAAACAGGGAGACAACACAGTTCTCTCATCCATTAACACCGCTGCAATTAAAAAGACGCCTGATTGCTGCAGTCATATTTTGGGAGACCTTGTAGGAAATAGCTGCAGGAAGATCCATGAGCTGTTTCTAGTTTCCAAATTGCAGAGCACTCTGTATTATTCGTTCCTCTGTGAGAATTGCAGCACTCGGCAGAGAAGCGTCATATTATATGCATGAAGACACAAAAAGTGCAGCCGATGCAAAATACGTAAACATGAAAAAGCTGCAATAGACGTTGTTTATGGTGTCATTTGCAATGGGCTGCAGTTGCAAAATAAAATACGCGAATGCTTTTAGCAGTAATGCGGAGTCACAAATTATTCATAAGTAGAGGAATTAAAGTAAGCGATGCTCTGACCTTCATCTTGCGCCCATTCTTCTTGCTTTTTCTTTAGCAGTGATCCATCCCGCAGGTGCTGCTCTTTGTCGGTAGGACTGCTGGAAAATTCATGTGTTTTCGATGCGTTGATGCCACTGCTCATTTTTGAAATCGTTGGTGACGGAAAGATGCTGTACCGTTTAACGTTTGGGAGATTTCTGAAAGTGCCGATTACAATATGCAACTTTTAAGCACAAATAACGATCGTTGAACGTGTTTGATATAATCATATTCTTCATTACCGACTCAAAAATGGAGAAGGTTTAGATCTTAAAATACAGCACCGCGGTCTCTAGTGCACAACTCCGAGAGCTAAAATATACAACTCTTCTCTTCGAATCTGTTAGTGGTGTTGTATTTTATGATCATGAAAGTCACCATGACAACGAAGATATACCAAAGACGAATAGTTAAGAAGAAAATTTCGACCAAGACTATTCAAAGGATCCCAAGGACGCAAGTCCGCATGCGACACTGACCACTCCGATCGTTATACACGATTAGAAGCGATATGCGCATACGCATAGGGGTTGTCCGGTGGACAATGCATCCTTTCTCCACTTTTCTCCCTCCCTTTCTCTCCATGGACGCCGCATTTCCGAATCGATTATGACAACCACATTGTCCCGCGCATTTGCATAATTTGAAAACAGAGGAAATGGAGAATTTGGGACGCTGCCAAACGAAAGCAGTAGTAGTCCACACTCGTATAATAATCATTACCGTTCTAATACATTTTATTCCGCAGTATCCCAGATCATCTTTAGTGCGATGGCCCCCACGGATCGCCCGTGATCGTTTCCCAAATTCTGTCACTTTTCTTAGCGCTGTTTCGTCACATTCAAAAAATACGGGTGACTTCCATCAACGTTTTCAGAAACTTCACTAACACGCCTCAATTGATGATTATTGCTTGAAAAATGTTGTTTCTTCTGTTGAGTTTTCTCATGAAAAAGACCTGACGAAATGGATGAGAAAATGATAAATGAAAGTGAGCATATGAATCCATCTATACTGGTGAAATAGGTCGTTTTCTGCGTGAGTGCATTGGAGACCATGTCCTTGCCACTCTCGCATTGGCATTCTCCATACCGTATTCCGGGCACCTAACGGAATATTACAACATTCAGGCTACTAACATCATCGTCATAATATCTCCTCGGGGAGCCGTACATTAATCCACAAGATAGGGAGGGTCGTCTCATAAACTCCTCAAATCAACCTATTAATCAGAATCATCGTCCCTCACTGACCTTTTCTCGCATCTTTTTTCCGGATCTTTGCATAGGGCAAGATCTTTTACATGATGATTTTCAGCTGGGTGTGCTATGATTATGGCTGAACGAGCCAAAATATTAACTTAAAGTGTTATAAAATTTCTACTCGACGTTTTATATGCGCAAAACTGTAAACCTCTATATGTTCTTTTCATCCACAGTAAATTGAGATCATATCAACGCTGTGTTATATTTAACACAAATAAGCATTAACGGGAAAATCTGCAATGGGATACATTAAAACAAAGAGCCGCATTGCTTTGAAAGGGAAGGGGAATTTTTACGCAGATTCATTGTGCTGATTCGTCGGGAACTCACTAATGAATTTCACTTGCTATAAGCTTTCAATAAGATAATCCACTTATGTTAACAGCAATCATTTCATTTGCCATTCGAAGCAAAAAAAGAAGAAATATTGCACATCAACAAAGTGCATTTGCTAGATAAAGCCTCTTTGCGATCTCACATTTTTTTAATATTGTCTTTAATATTTTTATGCGTAGCTCTATTCGTTGCTAGGCTAGAATAGGCTAGAACTGTAGTACTTATACACTTAATAAAAGAGTGGATTATCTAGGCGCAAGCGTCAAAGGCAACAACATAACCTTTCGCCATCGCATGGCATCATCAGGTGGCTATTGCCGTGACGA
Source organism: Baylisascaris schroederi (assembly GCA_006503575.1). NCBI lineage: Eukaryota > Metazoa > Nematoda > Chromadorea > Rhabditida > Ascarididae > Baylisascaris > Baylisascaris schroederi. Next base: position 165,553 of record QEWY01000629.1, on the reverse strand, counting down.
AACAAACAGCTAGCTGAAGCTAAGAAAAGGGGGATGGATGTATAAGGATCAGACGGAGATAAAGGAGGCGTTGTGGAAGAATGAGAACGAAACACTGAAACGAGTAGGCGAAAGTTGTGGCTGATAGCACAGCGATTTCTACAATAGTAAAAGTGACGAGCAGCGAAAGATTTTATATATGGTCAACAGAGCAAAAGAAAATATGAGGAGAGCATTGAGATAGTTTCGATCGAATATAGCCTTGATCATAAACTGGTGTAGTCTCGAACGCTTGGAGCAACCCTTGTGGGCAAATTCGCTGCGATGCTGAACTAGTGCGCCTCTGATGCCGATCTCTTGTTGAATAACTGATTTCGGACTCGTTTTATCTTTCACAGTGATAGCTGATGAAAGTCCTTGGATAAGCAAGTGTTCCTGATCTTTCGCCTTTTAATGTTTCATTCGATCGTCAACACAAGCCCATTCGGAAGGGGCCAACATTGCGCTGTTGATGCATATAAGAGACCCGAGGTGCCAATCTAGTCACGCTACCGCGAATGTCTGTCTGAGGTTGCTAGCATCGTAAATCTAATAGTCGACTCATTCCACCAGTGTAAGATTCACTGTGGGAATCGCAAATCGGCGGTGAATAAACGATGAAAGCCTCTAAGGGGCACAAATAGAACGCTAGCCATGATATCATATTTTTGAGAGAATTTTCTGGATTTTTTATGAGAAAACTTTTATGAAACTTTTAAGGTTGGCAAATGTTTTTGGAGGCTCAAATATTGATGCCGCTTCTGTAAACGATCGTCATTATACGCGTTCTCCTCAACGCCTCAACTGTGCGCCTCAACGGATTTTCCTGGGCGCGATTTTATTTGTTATTTAAATGATGTTCCGCATAATACACAGAGTGGCACCAGGATATTTACTATCTAAACTAAAATTCATTAATCAGTGAAACCTCTTACATATTATTTCAAATTTTTGCAAAAATGCCTTGATTTCCCGATAAGCTGGTTAAGTTTATGGTAACTTAACGCTCCGATGTCATGTACATGAGGTGATGACATGAGTTCATCTTCAAGGTTGCTGGTGAGACAATTTCCGTTTCGAATGATCACATGCCTGATGTTGTTGTTATAATTCCTTCGATGCTGCAATTGCAAAGAATTGCAGAATGCATACTCCATGCTTGCAGCACGGATGTCTCGGATATTACCGTAAAACTTCTTTCGCTACCTAGTGCAAGCGTATTTTGGAATATTGCACTCGCTTATAGTACTCTTGTCTCGCTCGCGATAGTGAATCGCTGAAAGACATTCAAAAGCGCTTTGACTGAATTGCGTGCACTTTACTCTGCCTTTGCCATTAACAACCCGATTTATATCAGTGGGATGGCAATCGTTGACTTCAACTCACTGGAGAAAAATCCGACTTGATCGCCTCTTTCATCATGGTGCGTAGTTTTTTTGACTCCCTGTTCTTTATTATCAGTGAAAGGATGTAATGACATCAACATGAGTTTAGTCAGGCAAGATGACGTGAACAATAAGCAACGTTTTGACTAACTTTTATTACTGTGTTGTGCGCATTTGCAAAGAATTGCAGAATGCATACTCCATGCTTGCAGCACGGATGTCTCGGATATTACCGTAAAACTTCTTTCGCTACCTAGTGCAAGCGTATTTTGGAATATTGCACTCGCTTATAGTACTCTTGTCTCGCTCGCGATAGTGAATCGCTGAAAGACATTCAAAAGCGCTTTGACTGAATTGCGTGCACTTTACTCTGCCTTTGCCATTAACAACCCGATTTATATCAGTGGGATGGCAATCGTTGACTTCAACTCACTGGAGAAAAATCCGACTTGATCGCCTCTTTCATCATGGTGCGTAGTTTTTTTGACTCCCTGTTCTTTATTATCAGTGAAAGGATGTAATGACATCAACATGAGTTTAGTCAGGCAAGATGACGTGAACAATAAGCAACGTTTTGACTAACTTTTATTACTGTGTTGTGCGCATATAGCATTCTATTTGAAAATACACTAAAAACAGCTCATTTAGCAGCTGCGTGAAATACATGAATTTACAAACTGTTTGATTGCACAAGAATACTGTGATTGCTTATTGCAATTCGCGGTTTTTGCTACTTAACTGCACGTTCCAATAATTCGCTGTGTTCACCGCTTGAATCACTTGCTCATTTAGGATAACTGAAGTAGGCTTCTCGGTCCTCCCTTCGTTGGCTCGAAGTTTTTACGCTGTGACATGAGCCAAGACCAAAAGATAGAATATATCGACAAATTGCTCTGTTCAATGGAATTTTGAGATCACATTGATCCAGGACAGCGTAACCAATACGTCCACAAGTTCCTCCTCGTTTCTTTTCCCATCGATTTCGGCAATAGTTTGATTTTCGTTTAGACAGAATGATTCTTGCTATATGCAATCCACCGGTTTCATAAAGGTGCGGTTTAAACAGTGCAACCTGTTGATGTTTTAATTCAACTCTGGAAAGCTTCTAGTTTAGCGAAGTCATGCAGCGTCCACTATTTGGATATTAAAAGGCGAAAAACTGTTACAGTCCACTCGCGTTGTTGTTTCCTCCACATTGGTGGCGTATTCTCATCAAGAAAATATAACAGTAAAACAAATATTATATCTGATGGTTTATTCACCGGGAAACTGTACACTTTCTCCACTGTACACCAAATAAATATTCGTTTTAAGCAGCTATAAGCATGATAAAGAAAGCATACGAGTCATTCGGAAAAACATAGCTGATGCAGAGGAAGACATCCTTAAAAAAGAGGTAGCGGATACTACGAATCGACTGTATCAGCGCGACGAGATGCGGAAAGTAGCTGCAGATCGTAATGTCTGAACGTTGGGCGGAGTATGAGTGTTGCTGCAGCTCCTCTAAACATCATTGAAATGGAGTTCTCGGCGTCATCGGTACGCTTTTCCGACGATTCAATACTGCATTTTAAGGGACTTCTGCAAATTCTGAGATTTGTTTATTTATTCTTAAATTATACAATTCAATTTGTGCAGTTCATTTGTTGAAATGTGCCCTTACAATATCGTATTGCGATGCTTAAAGATGAGGGTTTAGATTCTATAAATACAATTTTTGGAATTCACTAAACTTTATATGTAAATATAAAATAAAAACCTTTTTTAGATATGTAACGGATAAATTATTTCGAAATGAAAAGAGCATAAGCGATGAACTTGAAAACTAGAAGGATGTTCTTGTTGAAAAGAGATAGGATAATAAGTCTAGGATACAACGACGACCACTACTCTATTCTGAGTGCATTAAAAAAAAAGTCATATCAAATGTGAATAACTCACAGCTTCCTCGATTTGTTTTTCTTGCTTATTGAGTTTCTTTTGAAGTTTATCAATGAGATCATGCGCTCGCTTTGCGTTCTTCTTATCCTCGTTAATCTAAATCATTCCAATCATACATAATACAATGTTGCAAATTCATATCGCACAAAAGGAAATGAAAGCATATCCTGAGTGAACAAAAATCGAGACCACAAAACTCACAAGTATATCTTAGTTCTGTAAAGACTACAATTTTTCCATGCAGTATTGCGCTTCATAGATCAAAAAGGACATTTTGAAACTTTCTTGCGAAATTCTAACGATCTCAAGTTTTGAAAAACTTCATCCCATTCCCGACATCCTGTTCGGAAATCTCGACCCACCAAACACGATGCAGCAATGGCACTAAGCAAGATAACCTCACACCTGGCATCGCAGTTCATGTACGCGCCTATCATGCTCGCTGAGTTTCCTCTTAGCATGCTCGTGTCGTCGCTGTTCACCACTGAGTTCGTTCTCCATTTTTCGGATGCGCGACTCGAACGTATCGATCACTTTGTTATCACCTTTTAGTGCTGCCGCTTCAGCCTCATCCAAACGTGCCTGCAATTCTTTGTTATTCCTGCTTCATCATCACTTAATAATGTCTAACAGGCACAGCAGGCGGTCAACTGAAATCAGCATTACCTTGTCTCGTGGTAATGTAAGGGAACGAACCGAAGCCAAACAAAAGCTCTCTTTACATTCGTTTCCTTCTGCAAAATTTCATTGCTTTCGAATGCGAATGAGGACGGCGATAACCTCTATCGTTCAGAATCCCCGCCTTCACGACTCCTAGTTCTTGAAGATATATCGTTATCAAATTTGAGAGTCGTGTAAAGGTTAAAAGAGGCGTAAGAACAGCGAAACAGCGTAATCATACCTGCATTTGTTTCACCTGTTCCTCGAGTGATTTGCGCATATGGTCGCTCTGCATTGCGCTTTCCTGTTCGTGACGAATTTGTACGAAGAGTGTTGCCGCATGTGCCATTGCAGCCTTGCTGCGTTCTCCGGAGCTCCTGAGCTCGTTGAGGGTCTGGTCCAGGTGTTTGTGTATTTCAAGCAGCTCACTATCCACTTGATGTCCGATTGCGCTCAACGAATGGGCTTCTGCAGTCAATCCGTCGCAACGTGACACTGACTGATTTGCGTCACGTCCCGCTTGCTGGCCAGAACGTACTGCTTCATCCACAGCTATTACCAGCTCCTCCTTCTTTGATTGCAGCACCGTTGCACGTTTTTTCATATTCAGATATTGTTCGAGGATATTCTCGCGATTATGCTGCTCCTCTTCCACCTAGAATCATTGCTCCAGAGATATCAAAATTTGGAGTGATGAAATAAACTATAGTGGGAATTAATCGATATTCATTGTGGTGTATTCCTCACCTCATACCGAGAGATTATTACAATTAGTACATAGGGGTTATCAATTTCAGCAGTTGCTTTATCTCGGACGTGGGCTTACATTTAATTTTAAAAAGTTCACAATGGCCTCAGACTTGCACAGTCAGTAGTAAATTTTTCGAGTAAACGAGTTAACGACTTCACTGACGCCTCTCATGATCAACAGTAGTAACGATGTCTATGGTCGTGGAAGCACTATATAGCAGTATTACATACATGATGTTTATAGTGACAGTCATGTAGGAAGTTACCAAGTTATTCTTATATGACAGTACGTAGCGAAACGACGGGCAGCAAATTCTCAAAAAATTTCGAAGTACGCAAACTGACTTGTCGTTGGAGTTCCCGAATTTGATCATGGTTTTCCTCTATCTTTTTTAGTGCTTCACTGTTGACTTGATTGGCGTGACTGAGTGCCGTCTCGAGCTGATTGATGCTAGACTCCAGCTTTCTTCTTATTCGCGAAATATCCGCCTCCCCCTTTGTCTCACTGTCCAATGACGGCTGAAATCTATACTCTCATTTCTCAATGTTGGAATCGATAAAGATGTTTTACATTTTATAGGTATTGGCAGGATGTTATGAGATTGCCACTCGAAGTTAGTTCCATGCTGAATGAAAAAATTTAACTAATTGTTGAAACTAGCAAACTAGTAGAATAGTAGCTGACAATACCTCACTGGAGTACCCACTTAACTTAACAAAAAGAAGAGCTTAAATAACGTCGTATTGAAACGACTGTTCGGCTATGTTCCTATAAAAGTTTGTTGCTACTATCTTATAAATAACTTCCGCATACCATGCCGCCAAGGAATTTCTTAATCATACCTTTACGAAATGATCTAATTACGTTGCGAATTGGTGCCTTCGGAATTATTCGGACAACTTCCGCAGACTAGCAGTGATGTACCAATATCTGGAACTATTCAATACCTGCATGGAATAGATGCCAACTGGCTATCACTTTTTTTTGTTCAATTCCTCAACCGAACAATGCAGTTTAGATATTTTTCTTAGACCGCATTCATTTAAAATTCCGGAAAGAGCCGTACCGCTTCGGTTTCGAAGTTGTGTGGGTCTTTCCGTTCATGCTCTCTATGTGATGCGCCACTATCTTCAGTTCCGGCTTTAAGCGATGGATGTGAATATTCTGAAACAATCCAACCGTTAGTGTTATCGACTCAGTAGCTATATACTTTGCATGGTTTTTATACTCCTGTATTCCTCCTCACCGATTATTGTCAAGGCTGAGAATTATAACGCATAATATTTACCTATCTCGCCTCGAAAATCGTGCAATATTTTAAGATTCAGCTGTCTCTCCCTCGCCTCTCCTCTCCAGGTCTCTCCCTACCTCAAAACTATTGCGAAAGCTGCCTGGATAGCATCCAACAAATATTTCATTTCGATTTTCCTCGTCAATGCGTTTTCAAATGTAGACCTGTGTAAAGCTAGGAACGATTCAATAGCTGCAACAAACGAATAAATCCACATATCACTACAAATGCCGTTGCACCTTTCATAGTGAAAGTCATTGTCAATGTTTTGAAAAGAAATATTCACCGCAACAATTTGCTCAATTCAAACGCGAAGATATTCAATAAAATTTGACTCTTACAAGCCGCTCTTCGTAAATTCAGATGACGACGTATAAATGATTAGTGTCCACAATTTTACACAAGTCGCTCCTCAAAATGTTAATTACGCTTTACAATCACTGAAAGGCACATTACATTTTAACGACAAAAGTGCCGCTCGCTCTCCACAACAAGTTGCAATTAAACAGACGCCTGATTGCTCCAACCATTCCTTGGTAGACCTTGTAGGAAATAGCTGCAGGAAATTCCATGAGCTATTTTTAGTTTCCAAATTACATAGCACTCTGTGTTATTCATCTGTCTGTGAGAATTGCAGCACTCGGCAGAGAAGCGTCATATTATATGCATGAAGACACAAAAAGTGCAGCCGATGCAAAATACGTAAACATGAAAAAGCTGCAATAGACGTTGTTTATGGTGTCATTTGCAATGGGCTGCAGTTGCAAAATAAAATACGCGAATGCTTTTAGCAGTAATGCGGAGTCACAAATTATTCATAAGTAGAGGAATTAAAGTAAGTGATGCTCTGACCTTCATCTTGTGCCCACTCTTCTTGCTTCTTCTTTAGCAGTGATCCATCCCGACAGTGGCCCTCTTTATCGGTAAAATGACCCAACAACTCGTGTGTTCCAGACATTTTGTCGCTTTTCTTTACTGTTGCAACCGTTGATGACGAAGAGAGGTGGTAAATCAATCCAAAACAAAACTGTACTTCTAAAATAAACAGAAACCAGCCGCATATAAAATTGAACTTCTGCAATATTAATAAATCAATCGTCAATCATATGCAAAATGGCTGAATCAATCATCTGTAACATTGCACATATAAAATAGCAATAAATTATTCGCGTGCAAGCTTGTATTTGCAAAATACATCGAAAATTTTTGCATTCAACAGTTTATTTAATTAACGAAAGCATAATGCAGTTGAGAATGAGAAAAAAATCCATTAAAAAAATGGAGCAGTAAACAAGTGTGCTGAACCGACGTCGGTGAGCCATGGAATTCTCCGATAGAGGCGGAAGCCTATCGTAAATAGCAGTCCCATTATGTCTGTGTTATTTTCTTTAGCTCTTTCCAACCTCCTGCGATCCCACTCTGTGTATGCTATTTTCCTTGGCTCTTCGCAATCCCTCGTAGCCCCATTTGTATCTGCTGCTTTTTCTGCCCCTTTGCAATCACATGGGCGTCGACTCACGTAAAGGCGTACGACAGAACGATAGAGCATTTATACGCAGATGGATGCGTATATTTGCTGCGATACTTAGAGAACGATTACCAACGTACTAGATGAAAATATCTGCATAATGCAGACACGACGACATCAACAGATACATAAGAATCCGAGATATACCGAACAAGTGCCCTAAAAATATGCTGCGACTATTGCCATAAACGAGTGATGCTATCGCTGCTAAAATTTCTTTGCAAATCTACTAATGCACTTGCGCTGGTTTTCGCAGAGCATATTGTGGCAGTTTATTAGCTGTGCATATGCATGGGAGTGTTTATGTTTGGCAGTTACGGCTCGAATATCGGTGAACGTGGAAAAGGAAAACTTTGTGGCTATAAATGAACCACAAATGTATAAACCACAAGGAAAGCGAATAGAAAATACTAAACCATTTGAGAAAAAAATCATTCACATCTTGTTATATTACTCTGAAAGAATGACTCAACATTTCCATAAATAGTAACGAACATTTCGGACTTTGTTTTAAATATAATATCATGAAGGGAAAAAAGCGACATATTAAGGCATAAACAAGAATCGATTAATTTTATTCCAATAAATCTATGATTTATTCTAACGAAAGAGATATCCCCTCCTGATGCAATAACCAGAAGTTATTGCTACTTGCAAGTTTTTCAGAGCATAAGCATTGGGAGAAATGCGCGTGAACATATTCTCATCAGTCATCATTACCTACAATTCTGTCAATAAGAAACGCTCGTCGTCACGCTGCCACTAACTACACTACCGCATAGTTCTTCTGAACAGAAACAAGAATCGTTGCAGATGCTGCAGGTCTTCCCCAACAAATACAAAAACTAGGAAAACCAGATTCCTAAATACACAACACGATTCAGCAACTGCAGAACTCAGAGCGATAGCGCGCTACGCATCTGCGTGAACCGAGTAATACTACTGACAATGTGTTGTTGTCGTTACCACGACAACAAACATATGACAACACAGTAGCCCTGAAGCGAACAATAAAAAGAGTTCAACCCCACAATTCAAAAATCCTAAGTGCGCAAATGTTGGAGCTCACGCTGCCGTTGCGATCATGTATCAGAGCAAACAAATGACGAAGATATGCACGTTGATCGTTGTGTGTGAGCTAGTGTTTGGAGTCCATCGTCATATCTCCCCTCCCGTAACGGGAGGGGGCTCTCGGGACTTCCTCGCGACAGTTCTAGCGTGAAGGTGACTGATGGATTCTTGACTACGGAACCGTCGCTTCCCAAAACCTCCTGTCCTCCACAGAAAACTTCCTGGAACCAAGACCAGGTTTTGGCGAGAGGTCGTTCAAATTTTGACCAGAGGTCGTTCAGCAGTGCTACTGTCATTAATCTATTTATAAAGTGTTTGCTTGAATAAGAACAGTGTGATTGCTTGTTGCCATTCGCGGTTTTTGCTATTTAACTGTCTGCTCCAATAATACATTACTTTCACAGCTCTTACATTTTTTGCTTCTTCGGGACACCTGAAGTAATCTCCTCGATTCTTTTTTCATTGGTTCTAACTTTTACGCTGTTACATCAGCCAAGACTAAAAGTAAGAACATTTCCACAAGTTGCTCGTGTTCGAGGAGATTTTGAGAGCTTAGTGCTCGAGAAAGACGGTGCAAGAATAAACAGAATATTCAATAGACTCTGCTAAATTTTAGGAAAGCTTAAAGATATTTTCTTCACACGCAATCCAACTAATTCGCAAACATGTGCTCTTAAAAGTTGACAATGGAAACCTTATAGTGGATGCAACCTATTGATGTCTTAATACAACTGTGGAAAACTTCTAGTTTAGCGAAATCGCGCAACGTTAACAATTTGGTCATTCGAGCTATATCCTTCATATTAATGGCGTGAGATATAAAAGTATAACAAACTCTCTTATATTTGATGGTTTATTTAAAGGTAAAAAATACAATTGCTCCACTATATAGCACATCAATATTGACTTTAAGCACTTATGAGGGTTATAAAGAGGGCATAGGCTCATTGATGAAGAAAAAACATGGCTACTTCAGGGAAACACAATCGCAAAAGGAATAAAAAACGAAGAAGAGTATAAATTGACTGTCTAAAATGCGGAGCGCGACGATGAGCGGAGTACGGCTGCAGATTGCGATGTCTGAACACCGGGCGGAGCGGTAGTACCACTGCGGCTCTTGGCGCGCATCTTCGAAAGGGAATTCTCCGCATGATCGGCGCGCTCTTCGGCGTCGTCGAGTTGATGCTGGATTTGACGGAACTTTTGCAGATTCAGATTCGCCAATTCCTCCTGAAATTGTTGCATTCAATTTTTGGTTGTTGATTGATTCAAATGTACGCTTTCACCATTAAAGTATTTTGCTTAAGGATTTGAGTTTTGAGTGTTCGAAGTATTCCTTCAAAAAGCAATTATGCGGCATATGTGTATGTACAACACGTTGATCAAACTTTCTAATAGACCAAAGAAAAAATAACATTTGATGCACAGTGCATTTATAATTTGAGAATGAAAAACACATACATTATCAATATCATTATTATATCAATATGTTTAACCGTATACCTCGCAATTAAGAAATCATTTTTGATCAATAGAAATAAGAAAACAAGGTTAAGATTGAAATGGTGCTGCTTCATTTCTACGATAACGTCGACGATGAAACCAAGAGTGTGCATTTTAGAAGGCACAAATTAAAATGGAATAACTTACAGCTTCCTCGATTTGCTTTTTCTGTGTTTTGAGTTTATTCTGAAGTTTATCAATGAGATCGTGCGTTCGCTCGGCATTCTTCTTATCTTCATCAACCTAAAATCACTTTTGTTTACTTCATCTTTTCTCATATTCATACTAATATTTTGCTGCACGCATTGCCAGGCGAGAAAAGAGTAGTTCCTGAATGCACGAACGGCCACCTAAAAGATCACAAATACGTCTAAGTTTTCAGCGTTTAGGATCTTCCTATGCGAAACGGCGCTTTCCTTAACTGGCGGAGATCATTGAGGATTCTTTGAAGATTTGCCGCAAAATCAGAATTGGCTGAACTTTTTGAAAACTTTGCTCTATTCACGACTTCCTGCTTTCGACTAAGATAAGCAGGATAAGGTTACCTGGAATTGCAGCTCTCGGATGCGTCTATCGTGCTTGCTGAGTGTTTTGTTGGCTTCCTGGTAGCGTCGCTGTTCACCGTCGAGTTCGTTCTCCAATTCGCGGATACGTGCTTCGAGCTTGGCGATCACCTTCTTGCCGCCTTTAAGTGCTGCTGCTTCAGCCTCATCCAAACGTGCCTGCAGTTTGATGCTGTTATTGCTTTCTCTCGACCCAACCACCTATACCATTAAAAAGGCGGGGTAGGTCGTTAACTGATATCAAAATTGCCTTGTGTGGCGGTAAGAACGCTATCAGAAAGACAGGAGGCTATTAGTGATGAACGAAGGCCCCTTTTATATACGTTTTCGTCTTCGTCTTTTCATTGCTTTCGAATGTGAGTGAGGACGGCGATAAACTCCGACGTTTAGGATCTTCTTCGCTTTCGCGATTTTTGATTTTTAAAGACATATCGTTGTAAAACTTGAGTGTCGTGTGAGTATCAAATGAATAAGCACTGTGAAACTGCATAATCCTACCTGCATTTCTTTGAGCTGCGTCTCAAGCGATTTGCGCATACGCTCGCTTTGCATTGCGCTTTCCTGTTCTTGATGAAGTTGTTCAGCAAGTCTCGCTGCATCGGCCATTGCTGCTTTGCTGCGTTCCTCGGAGCTCTTGAACTCGTTGAGGGTCTCATCAAGGTCAGTTTGGATCTGAAGGAGCTCACTGTCGAGTTTGCGTTTGATGGCGTTCAACGATTCGGCTTGTGCGGACAACTCGTTGCATTGCGTGTGCGCTTCATTAGCCTCACGTTCGGCTTGCTTGCGAGCACGTTCTGCTTGGTCCATAGCTACTACCAGTTCTTCCTTCTCGGATTGGAGCACTGTTGCACGCTTCTCCATGTTCAGATACTGCTCGCGAATATCCTCGCGATTGCGTTGCTCGATTTCCACCTAGAATCATCACTATACTGTTTTATTCAAGAGGAAGAAGTTATAAATGTGGAGCTAAGTGAATGCTGCGCCATACTTCGCCTTATATATGAAGGAACCGGAATTTAACGGAATAATGAATATGAGAAAAAAATTTTAAAATGAGGAAAAAATACTGAAATGGTTGTCATTATCCACAGGAGTAGCGATGTTCATAGTTTGATTTATATAGGAATATATAGCCGAATGATGTATGCAGCGAGACTATCTTGACTGACCTGTTGTTGAAGTTCACGGATTTGATCTTGATATTTTCTCAGATTCTTCTGTGCGTCGGCGTTTGCTTGGTTGGCATGATCGAGTGCGATCTCGAGCTCGTTGATATCAGACTCGAGTTTCTTTTTTAGCCGCAAAAGGTCCGTCTTGCCCTTTGTCTCGTTCTCCAATGATGCCTAAAATTCATCCTCTCATTTCTTAATGTGCGACAGGCAAAACGGTCATATTCAACGGTTACTCGGTAGCATATATAATTTTTTTTCGAATAGGAGCATTGTTATGCTTGAATTATAGTATTCCTTCAGTGTCAGCTCCTATAAATAACATCTACTTCCGCGATGTACTGTTTACGGTACTGTTTCCGTGGAATTATTCCAGAAAATGGTTTTCTTGACCCTATTTTCACTTAGGGAACTAAATATATTTTCAGTGAGTTTGCGAATTGCTGCTGTTCTTAATTGCGTTCTTAATTGCTCTAACAAATTCAGTGCAATAATAAAGTTGCAATAATGTGCTAAACTTTAAAGTAATTCAGTACCTGCATGGATTCGATCGCTCGTTGGTGATTCTTCCGTGTATTTTCGAATTCCTCCTCTTTCTCTTGTATTCGTTTTTCGATTTCAGAGCGAATTTGTGACACCTCCACTTGTGCACGTAATACTTTACTTTCTTCAGCTTCAAGCGCCGCTTCAGCCTCATCAAGTGCATGCTGCAGCTCGTCCTTCTCAACCTCAAGTCGTCGAATGATCTTTTGCATCTCAAACACTGATCGACCTCCTTCACCTAGCTGATCTGTAAGGTCCTTGATCTCCAATGTGAGTGACTTGTTTTCCCTTCGAAGGCCTTCAATTGTCTCGAGAACTTCATCTTGCTCAGTCTTTAGTTTCATCAGCTCCGTCGATACATTCCGCGCTTCACGTTGGGCGTTATCCAACTCTGCAGCCAAGTCATCAGTCTTCTTCCTCCACTCGTCGATAACTTTATCGAATCCCTTTTGCTTCTTCTCAAGTTGGTTTGCATAAGCATTAGCGCGCTCCACATCCACCTGAATAAAATAATCCACGTTAACAGTGCTAAATTGTAAACGACATAATCCAATGTATCAGCTAGTGGACGATTTCTCAAATTGATAAAAGTAAAGTAACACTTAAAGGACAACAACAAAAACTATGATTGAAAGCGTTATCGAAATTAGAATACTCCAAAACGAAGTCGATTACTGCTTCCGAATTTTTTTTTCAAGGAGAATAATAAAGTGGTCCTTGCCTGAGCATCGTCGAGATCAGAAACCAAGCGTGATTTGGTTTTTTCGAGAGAGGCGATCTTTGAATTTGCAGCGTCGAGTGCTTCTTGTATTTCGTTGATCTTCTGCAACTGACGTTTCTTTGCCTCATCCAGTTCATCAGCTTTCAAAAGTCCTTCACTCTCGAATTTCGTCTGCCACTGTTGGATTTCTGCGTTTGCATGACTAAGCTGCTTAAGAATCTCGCTCTTTGCTTCAATTTCTTCCTCCATTGATTCACGGATTTGTTCGATCTCATGTTGGTAATTCTTCGCCTGCGCAGCTAACGTATTGCGTTCTCTTGCTTCTTCGTCGAGTGACTGTCGTGCCTCCTCGAGTTGTGACGTCAACTGACCCTTCAGACGCGTCAAAGCGTTCAACTGAGATTCGGCTTCTTCAATTTGTCTGCTTATGTCGGAATTCTCACCAGTCATGCGTGTTTTCAACGAAGCAAACTCTTGGAGTTGGCGAGTTTGATCGTCGCATTTGCTTTGCAGTTCAGCAATTTGTACTTCGTATTGTTTAGCAAGTTTCTCGCTATTAACGCGCGCCGCAGTCTCGGACTCAATTTGACTTGCCAGGTCCTCGGCATCACGTTGTGCTTGTCCTTTGTCCTTCTCCACCTTGCCTTTCTGTTTCTGTGCCTGTTCTATTTGATCACCAAGTTCTGCAACAGCGTCGTTGTGCTTTTTGCGAATAGCCGCCAGTTGATTCTCATGGTTCATGTTCGCCTCCTCAAGGTCGCGACGTAGTTTGGCCAATTCAGCCTCCCGTTTCTTGTTAAGCTCAACTTGTGCTGCAGTCGCACCTCCCTGTTCGTCGAGTCGATCTCCAAGCTCTTCCAACTCCCGTTGCAAGTCCGACTTCACGCGGTCGGCTTTAGCTCTCGATTGGCGCTCATTCTCGAGCTCTTCTTCTACCTCACCAATGCGTCCTTGCGTCTCTTTAAGCTGCTTCTTGAGCTTGTTTACGAGGTCCTGCTCTTCCTCGAGACGTGTGGCGACAGCTTGTGATTCAGCTTCCTTCTTCTTTAGATTTGCCTCAATCTCGTGGCGCTGACGATTGATTTCATCGATATTTTCTTGGGCAACTTTCAATTCACCCTCCACTTTACGCTTCTGCTTCTCGATGTCGTTTCTTGACCGCTTCTCACGCTCAAGACTGTCTTCAAGATCGTCGAGACTCTGTTCCAATTTACCCTTCAGCTTATTTGTATGGTTGCCTTTATCTTCCTCACTTTGCAAATCCTCCATCAATTTGCGGTTAATCTCTTCCTGATGCTTCTTTTCCTTGTTCAACTTTGCAATATTTTCATCTTGCAATTGCATTTCATCCTGCAGTGAACGAATTTGTTGATCCTTAGCTTGCTTGTCTGTCTCGGCTTTCTGCAGACGAGCCTCCAACTCCTCGATTGTCTTTCTAAGATTCTCGGCATCCGTTTCCACCTTCTTCTTGGCGCGTGTCAAATCTGCATTGCGATCCTCTTGATCTCCAAGACGATCGTGGAGCTCCTGTAATAACACCCAAATTTCACTCAAATATTTCATAAAAATCCAAACACTTCAACTCACTGTTCACAAGAAGTTAAACATTGATCTGTGCAACACCTTAAAAATCATATAGAATCAAAAAACGATTCATAGGAATGAATGCAGTAGCCGAGACACTACGACTTTTGTTGCTGAAAGCGTTTATAAGTGCACTCTGCAGAGATTCTTTTCAGGCCCTAAGCAGTGATATGATTTCCTCTTCATTCAGCTGCACTCATTTATACAGCAAACTTCTCTATATAAGCACACCAAAAAGCGTTGTGATTTGCGAAGTTTCCATATACATTTGGAAGCGACGAAATTCGGACTCCACTTTGAAGTTCAAAATCTCATATGTTGAAGAATGGAACTTACACTAATCTGTTTGTCGATATCGCCCTTAAGGGTGGTCAACCTGTTAAGACGATCCTCGGCATCGGAAAGTTTTGCTTTGGCGGCTTCGAGCTCACTGAATACAGCGTTCTTCTCTTCGAGAAGTTTTGTAGAGCTTTCCTCGAGCCCTTTGCGTGCTTTTTCCTCTTCAGCGATTTTCGATTCAAGATCCTTGATCTGTTGATTCATCTTGTCCATTTCCTCTTGTTCTTTGCCACACTTAAGCATTGGCTTAATTTTACCGTACAACAAGTACCAATCCCAAGTGCGTAAAACGGACCATGCACGAATATTGCGTTGCAAGATAACATAGCCAGCACGTTGCTTTGCACGACGTTGACGATCGAGAAGAATGCAGAACCAACGAATTTGCGCTTGGAAACCAGCTAGGATCTCTCCCAGCTTTTCATCACGCAAATCTTCGAGGTGAGCAACGATACCAGCCTTAAAGAACACTTTTGTTTTACCCACGCGGAAGTTTTCTTCGGTGAGCGCACCGTCGTTGACCAGTCTGCTGAGGATCGCCTCAGCGCACTTTTTCGGTTCCGGATCACTCTTTGCTTCTTTAGAAGCGAGCATTGCATAGCGCTGTTTGAAATCCTCGTGCAATGATCTATTGGGGAATCCCTTACGACAAATTCGAATACCTTCCAGTACACCGTTACAGGTCAGTTGGTTTAACACCAACGCCGCATCCAACAAACCGGACTTCTTCTTCTCGTTGGGAATAATGCATCGAATGAAGTGTGGATGCGTCTTGTTCAGCATGCTCATTAGATTGTTCAATGATTCACGGTACATCATAGAAACGGTCATGAACGAGCCAGACTTGCCTTTCTTCTTGCCAGCACCGCCCTCTGAAAATAATCAAATTCAAAATGTCACATATAGCAGCAATCACAAACAATTTTCAGAAATGTGTTTATTGAAATATTATTTCATAGCAATAATAACTGCTTGTAATTATGCATCGTTTTAAAGTGGTTTTAGCCATAACGACGAAGGTTTATAACGCCTAGAACCAAAACGCTTTCTGTGCGGTTATATTGCCGCAGTTTATGAATGTTTCGTGCTACTTATCGCTTAAAGTTTGCCTCTTAAGCAATACTTCTAACTCAACTTTTTGCAGCTAGTCGTTCTAAGGTGGTGTATATGGAAGAAGAGCTTGTTCACTTTCAAGCGCAATTATTATTATGGAAAATGTTTCGTTTACCTTTAGCCTGGATAGCGGCTTCTTCCTGAGTGGTGTAATCTGCCCAACATTCATTGAGAAGAGCGTTACCCTTCGAGCCTTTCAAGCAAGCTACAACAGTGTCGTTGAGTGGGTCCTTATTCTTTTCGAGCCAGTTAGTAACGTTGTAACGTACTGTGCCCGCATAGTGCTTCATGGCGAAATGTGCTTCTGACTGTTTGCCTTTTGGTGGTTTTGGCTTCTCGAAGTTTGGATGTTTACCAAGATGGTTATCGATAAGCTTCTGTGCAAGAGTCATATCAGTTGCCTTTGGTACGATGCATTCTTCGTCAAGCATCGAAATAATGCCCATAGGCTTCTCGATGAGTTCAATGCACGCCTGCAGATCGAGACCGAAATCAATGAATGTCCACTGGATACCTTCGCGTTCGTATTCTTCTTGCTCCAGAACGAACATGTGATGGTTGAAGAATTGTTGTAGTTTCTCGTTTACAAAGTTAATCCACAATTGTTCGAATGAGTTGAACTGAAAAGTTTATCTTTTATTAGCGTTATTAGTTTATCTTTTATTAGCGTTATTAATTATATCTTCATAGAAACGTAATGTTTGATTGAAGTTTATGCTATCAAAGGTTATATACGTGAACGCTGATTAAATTGACTATCAACAAATCGTCAACTCAGATTGAAACTTCGGCTGAACAAGCGAAGAGGACTATTCGCGATAAGTATTTCACTTTTCTTGTTTCGGGAAAAATGAGATTTACGCGGATTTCGCCGATATTATGAGAATTCCTTTCACATGGAGATTTCAGATAGCGCTCTCGTCTGTTAATTGCTTTATTGTCGTTAGAATAGAAAACAACTGACCAAAAAATTGGCCAAAATTTATTGCTGGACATGTCCTTATACATTTGCAACCGAAGGGGCTGAATCTAAGATTTTATAGCATAACCGTAAATGACGAATTTAGGACAATATTTCGACTGTGAAAATGCTCACTTCCCTACCCGAACATTTGCTATAAAAATTCAAAGACAAGAGAAGAGGAAACTTACATCGAAAATTTCGAATCCAGCAATATCGAGCACACCGATGAAATAGTCTCGTGAGATACCTTTCTGATCAAGGGTAAGATTGCACTTCTTGACAAGCCAGTGGAAAAGTCGAGCATAGATACCCTTAGCCATAGCACCAACTGCCCAGTTCACTTGATCGACATTTTGTCCTTTGTTCACCCATTCAGTGCCGACTTTTACACGCGGCTTCGTTAGTGCTTTGAGGAACTCTTCGGAGTCGACGCCAAACATTTTCGACGCTTTTTCGGCTTCATCTGTGCCATCTGGTTCAGCTTGTTCCTCACGAGGACGTTGTTTGAACTTCATGTTACCCATATGCATGATTGCGGACACGAGTCGATAGCAGTTCATCTTCTCTTCGGGCGAGAAATTCAAAATATCGAACGCTTCATCAGTGAGTTGATGCTCTTCTTTGTCATTGACACCATCAATTGTGAGCTCAGCTTGCGCAACGAACCAATAATCTTTGAGTGGTGCATCAAGAAGTAGATCTTTTTTCAACGTGGGCACGAAATCCGAATACAGCTGATAGAAGATATGATAGCATCGTTCACCGGGCGCTTGCCTAATCACACGTGATTTCTCGAGCAAGTCTGAAATTTTTTGCTTGCTTGATTTGTTTTTCCAGAAGTGCTACTGCTATCGCTTGTCGATGCCAAACGTTGCTAGCAGCAAGAGATAGGACAACTGAAGCCTGCCTTAAAATTTGAATCTTTTATTCTAGAGTAGTTGGAATTTTCAAGGAGAGGAAATTAAGGGCTAATTTCAGCGCTAAACTCAATACGAAACTCAGGCCGATTCTCTATGTACTTCTTTTGCGCTTGCAACAGATGATTAATGAGGTAAAGATCTATCCTGATTTATGGGAGAAAAGAATGTCTTAATCGAATCGTTGACTATGTTTACTGGTTGAATTTTCGTACTGAAAAGCTAAACTTGAAAGGCTAAACATCGCTCTTGATATAAGAAGGTAAACGACAATATAACTCACAATGCTCAATATCGCAAGAGGCCACTTTGCCAGCTTTTGAGAAATGAATTCGGATGAATTTTCCGAATCGAGACGAATTATTATTACGCACAGTCTTTGCATTGCCGAATGCCTCTAGCACTGGATTAGTTTGCACGATTTGATCCTCTAGGGTGACCTTTTTCTCGCCCACTGCCTTTGTTTGTGATGCACCCACCACAGCAAAGTACGCAATTACCTTCAATCATCGGCACTATTAGATATTGTAAACAATTTGCGAGCATATTTCAAGTCTCATCGTCAAACGGAAAAAGTATTTCACATATCGTTATCAATTCGCAAGTGTGTTGGGCTCGATAAAGTAAAGTCGCTGGTTTTATATATTTTCGTTTAATGAGTTTAGTATAAAAATACCGCAATGTCTGAAATGTTAGTGCTGTGCCATTCAAAAATAATCTGTCATAGTATTGTTTTACGGCAATTTTTGCAGGTTGAAACCTCTTAGTGGTTGATTAAAAGGAATATTGGTTAAGCAATTTTGAGAAATCGATTCTGTCGATGAGAAGAAACAAACATACCTTCTTAGTATTTTCGGTTTTACCTGCTCCAGATTCACCTGTGATCAGCATTGATTGATTTTCATGATCTTGAAGCATATTACGATAGGCTTCATCAGAAACGGCAAACAGGTGCGGTGGCATCTCCGTTCTGCGCTTACCCATGAACATTTGCGCGACAGAGTCTGTATAGATTGGTAATCGTTTGTATGGGTTGATTACGACGCAGAATAGTCCAGAATACGTCTGCAAAATGCTTTCTCATTTAAAGTGCGCATAGGAAATTGAAGTCATTTTGACAATTTAACCGATAGCTATATTTTCTTTTTGTGCTTTCCCTTGATTGTTGCATTCACGCTTCTAAGAGGACTATATCTGAGACGTAATTTTGAAACAAATCCCTTACTTCTCATCACTTCAATAAACGTATAATAACTGTTCACTTTTTAATAGCGCTTATCAACTTCATCAAGACAGTTCTTAGTCCCATTACCTTTTACTGGTTTAGGCATACCTAACATAGTTTTCGCACAATATTCTCCATTCGGAAAGTGTATAACGACTTCTACAGTTTAAAATTTTGATTAAACAAACGTATTTTGTTCGGAATTTGAATCTCCGAAGCACAAGCAAATCTTTCGCTGCAGATTTTCAGCTGCCCTCTTGACGAGGTTATCTAGAACTTGTTCAAGGATCACTTACATAAATAAGCATTGAGGAATAACGAGCTCGGAGGTTGTGAAGTACAGAAGCGTCGTTGAGGAATGTCAAATTGGACATATCTTCGGTCTTCTCGAATTTCGGAGGATTCATCTCTTGTGTCAAATCCTTTTTCAGTGTTTGCTATAAACGATCATAGATCATCATCTCATAACGCATTCATCAAAACTCATTCTAAACATTGAGGCATTTTATTCGGCTGTAAAATTGATGCCTAAAATGTGTCATTTTCAGATTTATTTGGTTAAAAGAGAAAAACCAATTTTTAAGCATAGAAAATTACAAAACTCTATCGCTCAAACGAATTTATTGCTCCAGATCAGAAAATTCTAAAATTCGAAGCGATCGGATTGTTTCAGAAATGCAAACCTCATTTCCACGGGCAGTTACGACGGTAACCGAATCGCCTTTGGTGCTCGTGATTTCTGCAGCAACGAATCCCTCCTCCGCATCAGGAACCCAACAGTTCTTCTTCGAATCGTACGGTTTTGATTGATCCTGAGGCGCATTATGGCTTATTGCAAAATTGGTGACCGCAATGATATAGTATGATAAGCAACATTATATCAGAACGGAAAATTATGAGTGTAATTTTGGGTCGGTTTTGTTCTGGTAGATTTTCACAGGATTTTTTGTATCGTCAGATAGTAACAGGGAATAGAGGTAGATCTAAACAACTATGAGGTATCTCGAAATAATTGGATATCTCGCTACTCGCTTCTGTCAACGTGGTAAAATTACATGACCGTTAAGAACACTGTAAATTTTTTACGTTATTAAACTGTAATCGACTATCGCGTCGTTTCTTTTCCAATAAATTAATCGAAAATGGAATAACGCAAAAATATGAAAGGCAGATGCAATAATTTCTCAAGAAAAACTACATCAATTTCACCTCCAACTCCAAATTTCTAAATACGCCTTAGTGTTTAAATATTATTGTATTTGATTGACAAATTTTCCGAATGTGTTTATGCGTTAATTTTTAAAGAGAATAGATAAAGAATTATAGGAGGTCAGAATTATTAGGTTGGATTCGTATACATATGACCCGATGTATGAAAACTCAGCAAAGCGATGGATAATGCTGAAACGAAATACGTCATCGTTGATAAATTTGCGTCGCTTTATGCAAATTCGTCAACGATGACGTATTTCTTTCTTTTTTCATAGAATTCTTTAATGCTAAATACAAAGCACTTCCTATTCGGCTTGGTTCTGTTTTCAGCTTAGATTTTCCGCAAAAATGAAAGCTAGTTGTTCGGCGCATTTTTGAAACCGTTTGTTGTTTTTGGACTTTCCCTACAACTCAAGGATTCGTCGAGACACGTGCAAAAGTTGATAGCAGTCGCAAAATTTGCTCACAAGTCGCCTAAAGAATGCAAAACTAACTGCGGCCATTTGTTCCCGGGATTGGCGAAGGTACTGCCACCCGGGATCCTTCTCGCACTCCATTTCGAACGCCATTTTGAGGGGCCGTCACGAGCACCGCCTGCAATCGTAGAATGTATTCATCTACGTCTATTAATTCACATATCAACATCGACGTAACAGCAATCTTGAGCGTGTAAGACAACTTCCATTGCTGATTTTTTGAATCCAGTTCAATTTGCATCGAAGTGATATTCTACTGAACTCGAGATGAGGCGCTTGAAGTGAGGCAAGTTCTGTCGGTCGTAGAAGCACTTCAACCAAGTGCAAAAGGAAGAAATCTGAGCTTTTTTGAACGAGCAAAACTTCCGCAGCAAATTGCACGTTTTCTACATTAGTGACACCTACATATCAAAATTTTAGATGCACTAAGGTTTTTGCAAAAATTCGCTTAAGATTCACGAGTGAACTGGAATATATTTCGATGCGCTTGAATGACTGCATGAATAATTCAAACGAGACAACGCAAAGTTCTTCCACGGGGGTCTACATACGTCTATATATATGTATTTGTGCGTACATGCACACATATATGATATGATGTGATATGATAGACACATGCATTTGAATGCCGATGAATTTTATCAGCTCATCAGGAGCTAGGGGAGGAACTTGTAGGAGCGGAGAAAAGGATGAAAGAGTGATAAGACGGCGGCAATAAATGCAATCCCCCAGATGAAGATGCATCGGCTTCACTTTAGGACTGACAACTTATGGGGTATATAGGTTTGAACAATGCGCTTTCCGAATTCCGGATATGTAAGCGTCACATATTACAGACTGTTCCATCTATCATTAGCATTCATCAGCTTAATAGTTTCATCAGCTAAAGAAGGCTGAGATATAGGTATTATGATAGCGGGCGCAGGAAATGAGAATTTGCTGTTATGGAGTCTAGTGAGATTCTATTCGACCACACGTTGATGAAAAATCGCCATTGCTTAGCATCACTGTTGCTGAATTCTAATTTAAATACTCGAAATGGAATATTTTTCAACAAAATTATAAATTCAATTCTTAGAAATCGTTGAATAATCCAAAATCGAAATCTAATGGTTCGTCGTCATGTCAGCGGGGATAGCCAAATTCAATAGCGTTGAAAAATAGAAATATTTCGGATCGACAACAATGGGCAGCAAAGACAGATCAATCGGTGATAGCAAGTCGACTGCAGTGGGCTAACGATGTCGGATGCTGGTACCGGTGAGGAAAGCGGTAGTCAGCCGGCAATGATGGCAGTGTATTAGAGTGAGCAGCGAGGAGCTGAGGTCGGGCACATAGCAACAGCTGCGGTAAGGCGAACGAACCCATCCAGAACCACTTAAAATAGCCGCTCCAGTTGCCACACCGTAACGGATAGCGCAGAGAAGCAGACAGCGAACGATAAGCGTGAAAAAGCTCCTTGGAGCTGTATTACAACGCGTTGCTCAGATTCCCAGCACCCACCCTCCGCATATCCTTTACGCCTATACATCTGTAGAGAACGCCCGAGGCACCATGTCGAAAAACATCACCGCAGCGTCCTTCTTCTATGTGCCCACACCCTACACACATGATTGATCGATTCATTTTAACGTCCAACGACGACTGACGGCGAAGAGTTTTCCCAAACTGCTCAACATAGAGTTCATGAACTTTGAGTGCTAGCTAATTTCTTTTCACAGAATTCCGATAGCATACGAACGCATAACGTTTATCGAGAATGGGTCATAACGTTAGATATAAAATTGATTTTTTAAATATATTATTCTATTTCCCCCACTTTGTTCATGTTCGTTCATTAGTTGTGATCAACCATTATCAACCGCAACAAGTAATTTGTCCAGAAGTAGTTCAAGAACCCCTTCTCGATAGATTGAATTCAATTAGCGTTTGACGTCAGAAAAGCTTCTAAGCGCACAGCTGTTGAAAATTGTATCAGTAAATCACGTTGAATGCAGAATACTAATAACCACTCATAGTATAGAAAATACCAGCTATTACCAACATCACGAAAACTTTTTATTTGTCTAAAAATGGCTTTCTATATCTCCCATTTGAATCTTAAAAAATAGTCTTTATGCACAAAATGACTATCTATATTTATGACTACCTACATTTATGAAACTTATTTACAGTGAAAATGTACTGCACTCGAAAGCAAGTTTGAAGAACATTCTTAATGTAAAAGTGAATTTCCATAATAAAAGAGAAGAAAATAATGTTCAGTTGTCATGCATGCGCTATCTTTTCAGCACCATTTCTCAAAGATATTTAGCAACTATGTCATATAATATCATATCGGTATTCCTCGTTCACTTTATTAGGCAGAAATGAGTATTCACCAAATTTTGCTCTCGACTAACCTCTGCCGATACGAGCTCTAATTTCAGAGAAAATACTAGGCGATCAACAAGTGTATGCAATTTTGTCTATCTCGATTCTGATTTTTCTCAATAATTCAGCAAAACGAAAACGATGGCTAATCTTTTTTCGATGTTTCTGCGCTTAAAATCTTTGCAGCAATACTAATGCACAATGCTTCATATTCACAAATATGCTTCACTCCTATGTAATAATGATGCTATTCAATAATGCTATGCAATAGAAATACCACTTTCTTGATTTTTTCTTCTCCTTCTGTTTTTTTTTTTCATTTCTCACATGTGGCGTTGTCTTGTTTCGCCTCATATTATATACGTGCATTTCTATAGCATTCTCAAAACGAGTGTATTTTGTTATAGCACATTGTTGTAAAGTGAATCAATCATCTCACTAAACATTCAGGCAATCAATTACCTATGGGCGTCGAGAATTATTTAATTAATAATGCGTTAATAAAAAATTCAACGTTACATCTATTATTGCTTACTATATCCCGGTATATTTAACGAGGATTATAGCCTTGAATGAGATTTACAACAAGTATTGATTAAACTTTCTCCATACCAAATCGCGAGCTATCATAGGTGGGGCCAAGCTCTTTCTCGCCATTTCCTTTAACTATTACTTCTTTCTGAATAAAGCACACAAAATGCACTCGTTGTCAAAGCAGAAATCAAGGCTCATACTGCGCGGAATTATGGCACCACAATGAGTAAAGGAATGTTTGAAAGCACTCACAGTTACAATCTTCAAATCATTGGAGTTTTACGAGATTTGGAGGTCCAAACCGGATGATGTTTCCCACTTGTTGCAGTTTGCGCTATTATATTTGGTAATTAAAAGTATTTGCGAAGTTCTGCAATTTAGAGTGAGTCTGATAACGTTTCGTGTAAAACTCAGCTCATAGGAGTCTAGTGACCACTTGTGAAACTTAATGCTGTATACTTTTCCAATTCACCATTCGCTTATGTCTATAATTTTCCTTCTAATTAGCCAGTAGCTTTCATTACTTGTTTTCTTTAAGTTTATTTCGATGAATGCTTAGAACTTTGTCTATATTCACTTATTTATATACTGACTGATGGGATAATCGCCTTTTGTAGAACTTTTGCAAAATTTTTGTCGCGGCCACATCGGTATTCCGTGAAAATTGCCTCTTGCCATACGGATAAATTAATACGAGATGTTATAAGCCCCTAAGAAAATTCTCTGACGAAGATATGTAGGTGCCTTGAAGGTGAGTAGCATATGGAATTCGATGGGCGCAATATAGACTATAATATTATCTCTAATGCCATATTCCATCTTGATCCACTATGTTCCGCCCTGATCCACCGTATTCCGCGTTGATCCATCAATCTCGAACGAAGCTATAGTTATTTAAAAGTGGAGAATCACCGGTCGGACTCAATTCGAAACTCATCGGATCGCAAAAATAATTGTAGAAACGCCACCAGAGAAACTGGCACGATAAGTAATTTCACATCGCCATCAATTGACAAATCAGCTTCACAGATGACGGACAAAGCTTCACATTTTAACTGATTCGACCGTCCATAGAAGTTTTCTGCAATACAAAAAAAATTCACCTTTTTCTAGATCGTTTGATGAAAAATGAACTACTATCTGATGTAGAATGCATTCATTTTTTTACCACCTTTAAATCTCCATAACTCATTCCGTGAGTGATGGATGAATATAAAGTATAATTTGGATGGTCGTTTATAAACATTATAAGAATCGAATTTTATGAGAGTAACTTCAGTGGTTGGTCACTATCAACGCACAGACCAGCAGACACACATACACACATAGACGAGATCACCACAATGCACCATCAGAAGGTGGATTTGCAGAGTGGGTAACAACAGAGCTTTTAAGACGACTTGTATGAGCTATTAGATTATTTAAAATACAAGAGCGCTATAATTTGTGAAACTTCTTAGTAACTTGCGAAACTATTTGTAATGTGTACGAAATGCAAATCTCTTCAATGCTTCTTGAATTATTCGCTAAAATAAGCGTGAATAAATTTTTCATCATATGCAAATTCCGAAACTATGAAATAATCTTTTATTCAATTTCACTAACTTACTATGTAGAGTCGCACATCGATAAAATACATAGTGGGCTGAGGTCGGTCAATCACTATTACAGCATAAAATAAATTAGTTGTTCAAAAAACTTCTCGATGATCAAGGATAAGTGCTGAAATGAAGGAGAAAAAAAACGCTCTTAGAGATATGCTACATATCGCCTTCAGCTAAACAATTCGGTAGCAGCTGCGTCGAAATCAAGTGACATTTGCCTGCCCGATGATCGGCAAGAGAATGAGTGAATGGTGAGGAAAGCGTGCAGAAAACGAAACTCAAGAGGCGATTGCCTACTAACTTCTTGATATTCCTGCAGTTTGCATTTTTTTTTTGTTAATTTCTCGTACTTTTTTCCCATAAAATCTTTTTTTTTCGAGTTTGCATGCGTGAATGTTCGCATCTTTTACTGCAATGCGGCTATTGCAATTGCAGTTTTGGGAATTTACATTTGTAAAGCTATGGTGAATTCTCGCTGGAGTTGCATAGTACTTCTTGGAATTTGACGCCCACTGCCTTAGCCATTCACTGTGTAATAGTGCACGTAAACAACATGTTTATAGTATGGATTTTTCTTTCATATTTAGAGGACGGTGAAGGTAAGTTTTCGTAGTTTGTATCTGTAAAGTGTATTATCTCATCGTTGTGTCTGTGCATGTTTGTGTGCGTGAATGTGTGTCAGGAAGTTTTAATTCCACAACTATTGAAGCCAAATAAAAGAAAATTTGATTGTCACAACGCGCATCATAGGCTGGTTTCATAGGCCACCTTTTACACTAATTTATCGGGACTAATAAAAAAGTTATAGTCATCTGAAGATAGTAAAAAATTTAATTGCGTTTCACAGCGGTTATATTTTTGCTCTACACCAAGGAAGTGAAAGATTTATGCAAGAAGTGAGATCACTTAAAATATGAAGACATCGTTGTATATACTTTATTATTTGTTGGTCAATATGCATTACCTGAGCGTAATGCAAAAGCTTGTGCCATATTACCTAGCTCTTCCTCATGCTCATCCACTTGGTTCAATTCGCGAACGGAAAAAGCTCCGGTAAGTGAAGTCTGTATCCTCTGTAATCATATGGTGATTTCCGAAATGCAACTTCGCTCTAGCTGACTGTTTGTTTTGTGTGTTGTATGCAGTGCTTGAATTTATTGATACGACTAGTGTCTTTGAAAGTTCTTTATAATAATTTTGCCTTCGGTAGGTCATAGACCACCTGAGGCTATCCGTAAACAGGCAATTGAGTGGAGCGAGCATTCGGCTCATTCATTGTCTGTCGACTGAATGAATCTGCGCTTGTGAGCCGAGCATTTGCTTTGTGAATTAAAAAAATGTGAAGATATTTTATTTTATGTAGAAATTAAGCTTATTCTAGAATTTCATACTTTTTATATTTTAGAAAACTTTTGCGCTTATATAGGGTTCTTCAACCACTCTTCTTACCCTATGTCTTCTCCTTCATTTGAAAATAATTCATTATTACGAGTTTCGCAAAATTTTCATGGCGATTTTATTTAGATGTTGTAGTGTTGATTTTTTTTTTTGACGGGAATTGTATTCAGCACATCTTTGTACGCTTCAATGAATCATTTTGCATACGTTTGCAAAGTTTCTTGCATACCATTGTTCTTTGGAGTTCTTGGTAATCACTAATCCCTTTTTCGTTGAGATGAACGTATGCAACTAATGGTTATGGAAGAAGATGAACGAGTGTTGAGGATCATGCTACCGAGAAACTATTGGTAACGGAAACATGAACTTACTCTCAATTGACTCGAGGTAAACGACACCCGTTGAAGTTTCCATTCAATCAGGAAGACTTCTCTTCATCGTATGATATGTTATCATATGCTTTGTACGTTAAAAGTGTAAGTGACTTTATGAGTCGAATTTTGCGTATACAAAATGCTTTTGTGATATTATGTGACAACCTCAGTGATTCAATTGTTCGTCAACTGCTCTCTCTGCAAGCATGTGTCTTGAAGTGCTTTAAGTGTTCGCTGAGTTATCATGTCACATGATTGCGGGCCCTACGCCTACGATGCAAGGAAGTTTCCTTACATACTTTGTTGCATTTTATCCGGCCTCATCTTCCTAAGGGAAGGGAGGAGCAGACGAGATCTGGTCGGAGGTTATGCGTGCTGCAAGGCATTCTCTTGGACCGAAGAAATCGATAGGGCTTCCGCATGTAGAAAGCGGCAGTAGAAGCGGAGCTGGAGGGTGTGGTCATTCTGGCCTTGAAAGCAGTAAAACCTAACAGCGAACTATGTACCTTGCGACGCCGCCATAATATTAGTTTTGCTGTAGTTCGGGACTCTTCTGTTGTACCTCTTATTAATAGATGCGATCTGAATTGCACGAAGGGTTTTACGCTTCATATTAACCGTCTCTTCGAAAATTCCTTACTGAGAATATAGAATTTTTTACCACTCCACAAAAATAATTAACCTAGGTCACTTGGAATCGTTCATGCATGCAGCACTTATTGCTTTATCATATCATCGAATGTGATTAACTGTTGCTTGTAAGAAGCCATAGTGATCGTGCAACAACGTTTGGTTTGCAAAGATCTCTGTCACAGTTGTTAACATATTGCTTTAGTATGCTTACTGTGCGCCATATTTTTTGCAATCGGAATGTTCAGGCTCATAAATACATATTGTTGCAATCGTAATGTCCATTCGCATTATGTACAATGTACCCAATGAATTATATCTATGAAGAGAGGATCAGTAACGTTTACAAGTAGAGTAATATTGAACTAGAATCAGTTGATCAATATATTTCGAAATTTTCCTTTAGGAGTCGGGCTCGATAAAGGACAATCCATTGACCTTCCAGAAATGCTGAAGAGTTGATGTTATGACTTCATTGAAAAGAAAGAAATGAAGAAAAATAAATTCTCTCCGATTCTCACGTTTTTCACTGAACGTTCTATTCTATTCTCTTCTACTTAGAATTCGGCTCTAAAATCTCTACAGGACATCTCGCATTGAGCTCAGCAGACGACAGCTGTTCGATTCAAAGAATTTCATGCAGCCGCTCATCTCTCTGAGCTTAATGTTGATGGGTTAGGATTGGTTTTCAGTCTTGTTGATGCATCCGAAATTCTTTTGGATTACCGTCGACGAGAAGAATGGTACCAGAAGAATGGCCTAGTCGAGTTGAATGGCCTCGGTTGCACTGCGATTGCCATTATCTCGGCAGCACCGATCCACCATCACCAGTCGCCAACAATGCTTCACTTCCTCAGTCCAGTTGCTGAGATTATCACTAATCGGTGCTACGAGACCAAACTCCTATCTAGGGCAAACCCGATTCAAAAACTGCAACGACGTCAAAGCACAGCCGCTTCTCTTATGAACAAATGTACTGGTACCATCGCCAGCAACACTTCCAAGGAAGGCACTGAGTCCATGAGCAGGATTGGCCATCGTTGCGTGCTGCCGATCCTACTGAAGATTTGGAACCACGACCCTTGGCTGCAATTCTAATTTCTCGATCCACGAATTGCAAAAGGTAACGTTGCAAAATTTCGGCGGCAGTCTCCTGCAATCTCCTCAATTCTTTCCCTCCGCTCCTCCTCCGCCTGCTTCTGCCATTCTCCATATAAAGTACAGTGGTCGTGCCGGACTTTGGTGCGCTATCGATTGAAGCGGTCGGTGCTTGCCACCTACGTCAGGCTGAAAACGTACTGGTCGTTTGGAGTGCTGCACATAGTGCAAACGGATGAGCGTCTCAGCGGCCCTACTGCCAGCTGGCTTACTGCAAGCAGGCTCTTATGTCCGCCAGTTGCCCCATCAAAACACACCGCCCACTCACACGAATTGCGTGTTCATCTCTTCACCAGCAACGGGCACATAATGTAGCAAGAAGCAGGCATGCACATCCGTCATTGCTATCATGCATCTTCACAAATTTGATTTCCAATGCCACATTATTGGCGACGTCATGTATTTCCAACGTTGCATCACTTCAATTTGGCTAATACGATCACATCGTCGATATTCGATGTGTTCATACGTGTTAATTGCTTTGCAAACACCACAACATGCTTTTGAATTTCTGCTTGAACAGTTGACGGTATCAAAGGTAGAACGGTGGTGCCAAAGGGTTGTTCCTTTGAGAGTGCATCAAACAACTCATAGATAGCGAACTAGTAATTGTTAGAATGTTTGCTTAGTGGGAGTATAAATGAGAAATAAATAAAGCTGTTGATTGCTTTGAGGCATTTAAGTACACACGCTATTCACTAAGAAACTAAGGAAAATATTTGTGAGTTACGACGAATCAATGCACAAAGGTTGTGATGACGAGGTTAAATTAAGAAGTTCCGCATATTTGCATAAACGATATGTTCATAATGTTGTATAGCGGAAATCAATTCGCACACAAATGTTCAGTCTACCGGATGGTTGTTGCTCATTTCTTCCACAGTGGTAAACTAGTAATCATTTGGAAGGGCAGAGAACAGGCTTGTTTAGAGAGAAACGATGTGCTAAGTAAAAGAGTAAACATATGCACCTCCACAGGTGTCTCCTTTGATCTCAACAACCTCGCAACTCTTTTTGCCCCCTAACTGTTGTTGCCGTAATTTCTTTCACTTTCCTTTGTGGATGTGAAGATATCATAGTCAGAATCAGCAGAACAACCACCTTTCGCTATTTTATTCAATGCGCTAACGATTAAATAAATCTTTACTTATTACACAATGAGCTATTGAAATTCACCTGAGCATAAAAACAAACAAAAATTGCGAAAATCAGGATATTTCAACTATTTTTTGTATTATTTCACTTACTTATTTTTACCAACGAAACATTCATTATGAATAAATGTCTGCTCACATTGCTTCCACTTTTGCTTATGTGAAGCTGCAAGGTCACAGGAAAGTTAGAGCTCAGACTGCATCGGATACTGACAAGTCTATTCATCCTTGTCCCAGTTAACAGGAGAATCCGGATTTGCTCTATCGTCTTCGCCCTGATGTGATTACTGGCCGGAATGACTCGCTAGGACGAAGTCAAAGCGGCCGGACGGAGCCCTCTTAAAACCAACAGCGTAATAAGCAAAGCTAACCGATGAATTTTATCGTACACAATTGCAATAAGAAAATTCATTTAGAGAGGAAAATACTCATTTCCATTGTTGTTTTAAAATCCTTCCCCCTTCCCTCTCCCCCCTCCCCCCAACCCCTTGCACTGTTTGTTTCACGGTTATGCGTTTCCTTAGGCAAGCAGTGTATCTAGCGAGAAGGGAGCGAGCGAGTGTCACCCGCTTCGTTTGGCGTTTACATCAAACTCAAACTTTTTCATCGCAGAGCTAAAGCTTCATTTTGGAGAGTCCTTTTGACTGTTTATTCAATGAGTTGTCCTAACAAAGCAAGCAGCGCTCTCAAAAATAAGGCAGACGATTAAGTCTTACAAAAGAGATGCAACACCTAAATATACTGACAGAATTGACAGCTCTACCAGAATTTCTCTCACAATCGTGTGCAACTTTTTCTTTTCTTGGTGTTTTATATACGTTTCCATTGTTGTTTTTGTCCAAGAAGTTATTCATCAGTATTTCCCAAAGGATTTCTTGTTCTAACATGCTTATCACCGTCTGATATACATGAATAGCCGCCGAAGCTGTGACTACGTTTTCCACAACAATTCCTATAAACTTTTCATGCAAAATTTTGTCTCCGTAATGATGAGGGCTGCTGCAATTAGCAGAAACCATTATTTGCATTCTACAGCGTTGTCCGTTTTTCAACTAATGTAATATTTTTCGATTAATGTAAAAATAAGAAATAGAATAGTAAATATAGGGATATAAAGCTGCAAAAAGGAATGAAATATGGAAAATTGAATTCTAGAGAATAAAGATAAAATCTTTGTAAAAGTTTCACACATTTAAAGTTGACAAATAAATCTTAAGCGTCAAAAATATAAAAGAAATTTGAATCGAAATGATGCGATATCTCTTACTTAAGAAATGAAGAAATTTCGATACCTTTCACTTTCTATTAATGAAATCATTTGAAGTTATTAGTAGAGATAATGGAATAAAATCGCTTAATCAGCAAATATTAATACGCCTACGCTTCGTGAAGCAATGAAAACATCACAGTGCCAATTGCAAAAGAATGTTATTATCGTAAAATATTGCTAACGAATTTAGTGTCAACGAATTTTTGCAAATAATTAGGTACATATTTTATAGCGAAGAGGAGAGGAGTGCGAACGAAGAAGTAAACGAATCAATAAGCCTTGTTTCTGAGAGTCCCCTCAAAACATATTTATATCAGAAAACTTTTGCAGTAGTGCTGAAATCTTGGAATACTGTGGTGGTCAATGTGAAACCAATAAAATTCAATGAATAAGAAAGGAGCGCAGAGTCGATGCATTTGATAAGGGGGAACACTTGAAAATGCTTAGTAGATCATCGAAAATGGTACCCGTTTCGGTAACAATACCAGAAGCCAAATGTAGGTATTAGTGAATGACTGATTTGTTGCAAAAACTTCTCATCGTTTACTGTTCTGCCAACAAGATCTAAGTCGCTTTTTTAAATGTGCCTCTTAC
The DNA here is from genome assembly GCA_006503575.1 of Baylisascaris schroederi. Taxonomy (NCBI): domain Eukaryota; kingdom Metazoa; phylum Nematoda; class Chromadorea; order Rhabditida; family Ascarididae; genus Baylisascaris; species Baylisascaris schroederi. The sequence goes on along the minus strand of QEWY01000629.1, from coordinate 133,490 downwards.
TATCGCACCTGAGCATCCGCCGGTGTAATTTTTCGATAAGCCGGCCGGCAGCGAGGAGGGTGTTTTTTGAGATTTTCAAGCCGGTAGGTCAACCTTTGTTGTGATTGTTGACTGAGCGCTCGGGGGAACACGGCCCACACATACATCTTAGCGGATAGCCTCCTGCAAAATTCCGGACTTCAATTAGATTTTGTAGGCTATCAAAGCGATGCGCATATCGGCTTCCAGATATCTGATCATTGAATTTTGCTTGACGTCTGCCATTAAATTTGAGTCGCCTTACGAAAAGTCTCAAATATTTCAAACTGTCCACTCATTTCTGGCGGGAAAAAGCTTAATAAAAAAAATATTGCGCTTAGCGTGTTCGAAATAAATTGTAAAATTGAAACAAGATCAAGCGAGCGAACGTGTGGATCGATCGATTTGTACATGATTACCAGTTTGTTATGCCTTTGAGCGGTCAAAATTTTCTACTTTTCTTCTAGATTCATGTAACAGCTAAATACATCAATTATCGTTTCCTACTATCTGTTTACTAAGGTAGAAACGTGTTTTAGAGGTTTTTGACTTTAATATTCAATTGTCAACTAGGCTGAAAATAATCATTGCTGAAGTGAAATTCTTAGTGGAATAGCAATTGTTGCTCTCTTTGGAGATCACTAATTCCTTTAAAATCTGCAGCAACGAGTAGAATCTTTCTTGGCATTTGCGATTGAAGACCATTTCAAAAAGGGGATCAATTAAGCAGAAAAGTATTGTATGAAACGAATGACTGGCATTTGACCATTTCAAAACGTAATTAAAGAGCAAAATTGCAAATGCAAATGCTATAAACTATTGCCGATTGACCCGTTGGCTGTCGAATTACAAAATATGACTGTATGTGTTTATACAGCTAGTCCAAGTAGACATTTACGGCCGTCAGTTGGGTGTCTTCTTCATTTGGTAGCCGGCTGGTTGTTGCAAGGGGGTATGCTCGCTTGCACTCGTAGTGATTTTCCAATAACTGAGGGCCATTAGGCTTTGACAACATGTTGGTATTACCTTCGTAATATTTGACTAAGTAAGACAATATTTCATATGTTTTCTTCTTGAACATTATATTAGGATATTTTACAATGGTTATAATGAAGTGGTAAAAAAGAAGTATGTTATATATGGTCTAATACGTCATTCATAAGTGTAGAAAAATATTCGCTCATGAAAGAATCCCCACATATGTAGAAGCAACTTTAAAAGATGCTTTCTTTTGTATTGTTTTATTTTATTTTGTTTTTTTGAGAAGCAATGCACTAGGATCTTACAACGAAGACATTTTCAATGCAACGTACATTTTATAATCGTTGCACAAACAAATTATAAAAATAACGAGTGGATTAGTGCATCGCAGCACTGCAATGCATTCGTTGATGTGCACGTACCGCATCGCTCTTATTTGAAATCAGCCTCACTGTATTTTATGAGATGGTATGGTCGTTTGCAATTTCATCCTAGAATGCCTACCTAGGCTTTCAACTTTCAACACTTTCGGCTTATCATTAATGCCATATTTCTGAGTTGATTCCGCTTGAGTGGTTACTGATTCGATTGTTATAGGAATAGTAAAGCTCTTTCTTTTGGATGTATAACTCCGGTCAGTAAATTGATATTTAAATAAGTGTTATTGCTTTATTGTTGCGATATCTCAAATAGTGCATCATTGACCATGACTTTGATGCATTTCTTATATGAGCGTCTTATAGGATACTTTCGGTACAAATTCAATGCTAATCCATTCTTTAATAGACACTCAAACCGAAGATTAATATATGATAGCTCAAAAATCAAATAAACATCTCAAGTGCCAATAAATTGCTCCCTATTCATCCAATCCTTTACATTCATGACCCCTACTTTCCACTAAGAGAAGTTGGAAGCGCACCAGAGCAGCATACGCGATATCCACTTTCATCTTCCGCTCACTTGACCAACCAGTTTTCAACTCGCCAACGATATATAATATAAGTAACGTAATGCTTCCATATATTCACTCAGCCAGTCTTTCGTACAAATCATCCACAGAAGGTTTATTTTCGTTTTAATTCGACCAGTGTATAAAATACGCGAATTTTTTCACCCATGGATTCTATATATTTCCCTTCAAAGATTATGGATCAGAGTCATTTGCGTTGAAGATATACCCACCTAACTTCGTAATCCCGCTTTCATTGGTTAGCGAGTTGAAATTACCCGACACGTAGACAAACATCAGACAAACGAACAGAATGACGTCACTACAGTGCATTTTTAAAGAACAATTTTGCGTAAGCGCATAAAAATGCATACCTTCTCACTTATAAACATTACATACTATAGCTGTGAATAGCTGGAGAAAAACCACTGGGAAACTGACTCTAAAACAGTAGTGCACCAGTAGCCTAGTGAGTAATGATTATACGGTATTGAATAGAGTTCAGAGCAAAAATTTGATCCTGAATAACTGCTTTTGCTTTAGGCAATCTTGTGGGGGATTTGTTTTTCTTAGTTTTATAGCAGATTTGAATTAATGCAACTATTAGATGAAAGCTTTTTTTATCTCTTCGGTTTCTTCTCCGGAGGCATTCCAAGGATAATCGTCCTCTTGTTTATAGGCGCGTTTAAACAGGTAGTGTTGGAGTAAATTTTGCCGAGTGCATGTGATCACATAGAGGATAAGTGAACCCTCCAGTGCCACATGGGAGGTGAGGTCAACGCGACCCATCGTGACGACTAAGCGCTCCTTATGTCAGCGCGAAGTTTTTGTGTACTTTTTAAAACTTTTTCCTCTTTGTTGAATTTTCCAGTATGAAATGGCATCGATGTGCAACAAATTCACTGCTGCTGGATTCCATTGCATGCATTTTTATGTGCATCTATACAAATGTTCAGGAATTTTTCTCTCATGTTTTTCAGTTGAGCAGAAAATGACAGGAGAGTCTTCAAAAATTACTCTCTCTCCCTTCTTCTCTCTGTCTCTGTCTCTTTGTCTCTCTCTCCCTCCCTCCCTCTCTCTTTATATATATATATATATATATATATATTATATATATATATATATATATATATATATATTTGTATGCATGTATGCATAGCATTTTTGCTGCCGCTTGATCGAGTAATCCCTGCCTCAATCATTCAGCCAGGCAAGAAATTTTCTTATTTGATATGATGCCGTTCAAAATCCACTGAATTAATTTTTCCCCATTTATGACAACGCTCAAATTATCTGCTCCATTCACTATCTCAGCAACAGCACATGAAGGTCAAGATTGCAGGCGGAACTTAAATGTATGTCCAAAAATTTCTCTGTTATAATTTTTCGGCGAAACGGAAAGTGACAAGAGTATGATGAATTGTGTACAATGATCTTAAGTAGTGTGGATTTTTTTTTCCTCGAACAAGAGTGCACATTTTCAACCATATTTGTTGCTCGGTTGATGAATAATCATAGTTGAAATATCTCAACGAAATTCAATACAAACATCTCTTCGGTTGTTATACAATTCGATAAAAGTTTTTCCTATATTCACAAAGATACACTTGTGTATTTGTGCGGTAATCAAAGAAACTAAACGCGAAATAAGTGTTGAGTATCACTTCTTTGAATAGTTCCTTTCTTTTAAACATCGGAAATTTTTGACCGATTTCTTCAGTGTTGGTTGTATTTTGCATAATTTCTTTTAATAATTCAGTAACCGTTTGAGTAATGTAGCGTGTTTCGTTTCGTTCATGTCAGTGTGATATAAGATGATTGAAAATGACATGAAATTGTTTTTGGCCACAAGTCTCTTTTGTTGTAGAAATTAAAACGTTGGTTTTTCTCATTTAGGAGCAGTAGGAAATCAAAATGCTCTACAGGTTTGTGTGTGCGACGTGAGATGTTCACTGCCTAGTTCTATTAAGTAGACGATGTGAAAACGTTTTACTCAGCGTTACTGAAAGCAACTTTTTTTTTGACGCGCATCCTAGACTGCAACGTACCAAGCAACGATTTCTTGAAGCGTAGGCGGTAATGTTGCTATACGTTCTGATTGCATAAGCATTAAGCTTTCCGTTCGTGTTGGCTTGGTCACGCATGCTTGCACCTATGGGCGGGACTGAGCCGCAAACATACAGCTACAAGAGTGCGTCCAACCGGCGGCATGTTCACTGGTCTTCGAGTAACTCCGGTAAGCGAAACCTCTTACTTCAACGCATCTTGAGGCGCCGTTCTCCAAACCCTCGTCGATATGCCACCAACAAGTCTGTTTTATTTTGAATTCATTGCTCAAAAAATGGATTATTTTGAAATTTAGCAGCAGAAAGAAAAAAAAATTTGCCAGCAGAAATTATTGAAATTCACCCTTAGCGGTTTAAACTCTACTGAAATCTATAACTTCTTTTAATTTCTAGTCTCTGAAAAAAATATTTCCGTTTTCTTAACTGGCTCTCCCTTGAAGCATGTAATTTACTTAGCACTTCTTTGACACATCTCCCGATCGAAAATTCATTTTCAAATCTATGAATCCGAAGCGTCGATTGCGTTAATTTTCGGTGGGGTTGAGTGGCTCACAAAAATAAAGATGTTATTGAGTTATTTGGAGTTGTAGTGAACAATAGCTGTTTATGAGAATGAATATTGAGCAGCTCTATCGCTTTTTGTGAATAAATTTTGAAAGCGAATTATCTCCTTTATATCTTACGTGTACTTCGTTCCCCATTAAAGATGAATTTATTGAGATATTCTTTACCTGGCCGCTTTAATTTATTTATTCAATGTTCAAATATGGCAACGTAGAAAGTTCTTATGCAAAATGCTCTTTCATTGTTTGTATACTTCTATTTTATTTGTCTAGAATTGCTTCATAGTACCTACGTTCGATTATTGCACTTATTTGAATTTCTCTAGTTTTCATGAGTGATCCTTTTCTCATTACACTTCTTCTAGCATCTTCTTCATAGAACTGTGCGACATTGGTGAGCCGGAAGAAAGATTGCAGCGTACTTCGTCTGCGCATTTTTGATATTTTCAAAGAAATTTTCATCGTTTTTCTCCAACATTCTTGGAGCGTTTTTCCTTGCCCTATAATTGCTAATATTCTTTTCACGGCATTTTAGAGCTTTCATAAGCATCCTAAAACGCGATGCGCCATACAAATTTCGTTTCGTATGACTGTTTAGGCCTGAAATTTTCCTCTTTCGTATGAATTGTACGCTGTTATGATGCTAATTTGAGACAAATATGCATACGGTGTTTTCATTAAACGATCTCAGTGGAATTCTTTTATTTCTCATTTTTTAAAATGTTTTTTTCTTGAAATTTTGTACACTTTCGTTCCACACTTTCTTGAAATCTCAGTGAAATTTTTAATGAAATCATGAAATTTGAGTTAGTGAAATTTTTTATTTATCTCAAGCAATTTATATTCAATTTCTAACCTGTTGACGGACAATTTCATATAGGATTCATAATTATTCGATGTAAAATTATTTTCTTAGCACAATCAATCTCGTTTCGAGAAACTCAATTATGAATTATTTTAGTCCACATAATAGTACACTCAAGATTAAATCAAAATGTGATTTTTATAATGCAAGAAAGAATTGAGTAATCATTAGAGGATGTTTACTAGAATTCGTCGCCACGAGCTTTCAAGCGAGAAATTATACAATCATCAATCCTTTTCCAAACTGGAATGTTCGCAACGAAAATTGCAATTGGCAAATCTAGTTGCAATCCTTGTTGAAGTGTTCGAAAGCGATATAAATTTAAGTATTCCTTATGACTGTCGATGATTCACTCTGACCAGCGGTTGAAATACTCTTCTTTGCGATGTAATGTCCCTATTCGGATGTCCTGTTTTCCGTTTCATTGTTGATATTTGAATATTGTCCAATTAAGATTAGCTATATATAATTTTCATCTTTTTTTTTATAAATAAATAGCAGCGCAAAGTTTTTTTTTCTAACTTTTGGATCTCAGTTTACGAAAGTATCGATTTTCTCTAACTGTTTGCTATGATTTTTTGATGCGAATATGATGCACAAGCGATCGATTTTATAGAATTGTAGGGAACGGCCAGGAAGGCATCAAAAGTGTGGCTTTTATTCCGCTTATGAGAAACAAATCGATCTAATGTAGTTTAATTTGTAGTAAAATTACAGTGCGATTTATAAGTTGCAGTAAATTTCCGATCGAATGTGAAGGAAATCAGCCGTCTAATTCGTTCTATAAGCGAAATAATTTTTCTTTCTGAGACTTGTGGGTTTATAGTTTTAGTAAGCAGTAGTCGGTAAAGTTTGCTAAATTTAGTATTTTATTGCTGCCTATAGTGCTCAAATATTACGCTGATAGCCTGGCTATTGTTGTGAAGAAAATGCAAACATTAATGCAGAAGGAACAATTGCAAGGCACTTTAACGTGCTGAGAATTTCACCGTATCATTGTTTTCTTTATTACGGTGAGGGATGACCCTGATTTTTATGTGGATCGAGAGGACATCAAACTCCGCCTAGCGCCGCTCAATTTAGTTCATCATATTGCTCTTGTTTGGCTTCTTCCCTTGACGATTCTAAGATTCGGTGATGCATTTTAATATTTCAATATGAATTTATTTGAATTCCCTTTATGAAGAGCTTGAGTGCTATTCGAAAAAAAATGCGGTGCCGCTTAATACGCTAAAAGAAGTAGCCAATCAAAGCAAATTGCTTTTTTTTAATGAGTTGGGCTATTGATGTGTTTATTAAAGGTAGTGAACAATTGGATACGTCGATTGTGGGAGAAATGGATCGACTCGGTGCATTGACTATACCCGATTTTGGTATTCGTAACGATGATGTACATTATTTGTGCATTGATTCGGTTATTTCGGGTCGTGGCCCTGACCGACTAAAATATCTCGATTTAGAGGGTTTCTTTATTTACCACTTGTTATTACTTTTATCGTTAGGAATTCTATATACACTAAGGCATAGTTATGTTCGCTTCACATTGCTACTGAGCTAAGATATTTTTTCATCTATGGAAACTTTACTTCGTTAACAGCTCTTCGCTTAATGGCACCTTTTCTTTGTAACCTAGCTATTTTGGGAATGAGAGAACTCATTATTAAGCGGCAATCCACAATCGTTCATGAATTCTTTTTCAATTTCAGTTTTTGCTTAAATGATTCGTGTCGAGAGGAACAAAATACCTCCAAATTATTTCTTTGCATAGGAAATTCAAAACTGAAATCTAATAGGTTATAGATGGTTACATAGAAGTAAGAACTTCACATCTATATCTTCATAGAAATCGTTATTTGGCGAATGCGCAAATCAGGAAAACACTCTGAGTGGAAAATGGTTCCTTGCCCATAAGAAAAACTCACAACTGCTAATGGTACTTGCAAACCGTAAAAAATTCCTGAAAATTCCTGAAGTTTCTATATAGTTGTTATTAACCGGTGTCTTAATTTCCACTTCGAGTTCTTCAAAACTTTTCTTCTTATTATTTACTAATTCTATGAACACACACGTAAGGCAGTATAACCATAGATTACTGTATACACGTAAAGCGAAATATTCGACTACGAGAACATTTATAGGGGTTCTCATTTATAGAGGTTCATAGAATATCAAAATATATGACTGTTTCAATTGTTTTGAGTGTAAAACAGGCTAAAACTCATGCAATAGCTGATAGGCTGCTGCATAAGGCAATTAATACTTAATGAGAGGATGAGGCGATAAGGAGACCATCTTAATTCAACGTGCATTGCACTAAATCTTGTAATTTTTATTTAATTTGTTTTTTTCAAGAAACATATTTGATCATGAAAACATGCTTCAGCACCGCAATACTTTATCTTTCGACCGAGCAAAAAGCAATTACTTAGATGTTTTGTTTCAGTAGAAGTCATTTCACTGAAAATGCCCATAATATTTTATTACATATAGGGATAGGTTATTTCAGGTCGATGGAGGCTTACTGATCGTAGCGTTCCATATATAACAGCAGCGTTTCAACACCTCGAACGACTCAATGACGCAAAAGATGCCCTGAGGGTATTTTCTACTTTTCATTTCTCAAATTTAGATCAAAATTTTAGATATTCATTCAGGAAAAAGAAAGTGACCTACTAAAATAGAATTCATTTTTAAAGACTTCGCTGATATTCGACAATATTTATGAATGATATCTGAGGGCATTTTAAAAATTGCTAATGCTTGAATAGCACGCTCAGCAGAAAATTTTAATCTTTATCGTCAGCTTTGTCGTACTGTACATCGTTCTACTTACTCGATCTTTTTCTCATATTTCTTTGCCTTGTTCATAGAACGAGTATTCAGTAATGAAATATTTTAATGCTCATCAGAAAGGATATGCAGTCAAATCAACACGCATGATCGCTGCTCAATTTGAGCAAATATTTAGCGTATATAACAATAAGATATAGCGATATTTCTAAGTAGTTTATAAGTCAATTGAAATTTGAACCTGAACACTTAAACGACATAGTTCGCCTTACTATACGGAATTTCATTTTATCATTTTTATAGATGTTCACGGATGAACCATTGAATGCAGTTGGCATGGTAGGATGGACACCATCTGAACAACAACCGAAAAAGGAGAAGAAAGCGATCGTAATTATTCATCCTGAAGCAGAATTCAAAGAGCAATTGCCACCTTCACCAAGGGAAGCTGTGCCACACAGATCAGCCGGATATGGTACGCATGTTCAGTTCCGGCTTTTTTTAATTCGATTCGGCGTTTAGAGTCTATTTGTTCGGTATAGGAGGGAATGGTTTCAGTTAGCAGCAACAGCAGTAACAAGATTCGAATGTACTTTGACAAAGTGTGATGACTTAACAAGTGTGTACAATCACTTCTTGTTGACAATAATGAATGTATTTTTGAATTGCATTTGATGTCTTTTTTTTTTCTGAAGACAACAATTATCGAGTAGAGATGAATACACTCGAATGCACATTCAAGGGCGGATAGCAATTTTTATAATGGCGTTGCAATATTCGTATTGCCAATCCCTAAAATCGTTATAGATTTATCAAAAATAATTGTGAACTTTCAGTGGGACTGTAATTCCTCCACAGAAAGAATTTGATGCGCTAATGCGCGAATAGGTGTGGAGAAATTTTTCATTATTTATCGATGTGTAACTATTTTAATGGGAATTCTTTGCTATATGAGCATATCAAGGGAAAAGCAAATATATTAGGCAATTGACATCTTGGAATTATAATTGTTGACCGTCGTACATGAGTTAAGTAGTTTTACTCATTGGCAATTTATATTTAGGCATCTTTAAGACTTAAGTAAATAGAATGCTTTTATGTCTATTGATGTGATATGATGTTAATTGTGAATTCAAAGAAGCAAAAGCTGCAAGAGATTGTTTCTAAAATAATTATGACACTGTATGCAGTACAGGAAAATAAAAAGATCTTATAGCTCGAGGTAAAATCAAGGGAGGAGAAGGAAAAGGACAAGCGTTTATAAGCTCGACTAATGTTTATAAGCTTCTAAATTTAACACTTCCTAGATTTGGCGCAACATTCACCAAATAATATGAACGAGTCGGAAAAAATTTCAGGTCCTGCACACCAGAAACGGAAGCTCTCTGTATCTGAGCGTGCACGCTCCCCTGCACGAAGCGCTGAAGCTCCGATTTTAATCACCGATTATGACAAATATGCGAAATACCAGGCAAAGGGTATATGTTTATAGACCGTCATTTTGATTGACTTAAGTAAGTCGAATTTACAATTTTCTAGCAATTTCTTATCGGAAAGAAAGCACCTCAATGAGGCGATTTTTGCACTGCTCTCTGCTTGAATATTTGTGCATTACTTTCTCTCAAATAACCTCATTCTTCATCAATGAGCCTCGTGAAGAATGATCTCAGCATAGTTCTGGGTGATTTATTGCAGTTGCTCTAGATATATGGAGATTTCTTTTTGCTATATTAGCCATAATGCTCTTGGCTGTTATGCCTGTAGATTTGCTCAAATAAAGCATACATAGTTTCGGTCACATTCGCTTAAATTTTAAATTCTTCTAACAGATAGTGCACTTTCTTGGCAGTTTGCTTCAAATACCCTTCCACAGAGATTTCTAAACATTGTTTTTCACTTTTAATACCCTCGGTTTCCGATAATGGACTAAAATTGTTATACCTACAGACTCGTCTCTGAAATGGGGTTCGAAAGGTGACCTGGGCTACGTGTCCGCAGACGAGCGCAATGGTTTGGAAACTCCATCACCTCGTATCAACACATCCAAAGTGGGTAATGACGAGAGGCCTCCACACAGAACGCAGACACTTATGAGTGGACACAGCGGTAAATTGCGACAATCGAATGCTTCTGAACGGAAATCAACACAAATTAGTCGAGGTGGATCGTAGTGCATGATTCTGTAGCATTTATTATATGCTTGAGTGGTGAAAGCAGCAAAGGTGAGGGGGAAATATATATATATATATATATATATATATATATATATATATATATATATATATATATATATATTTGATATAGAAATTTTTCGTGCTCCGTGAATACCGATAGGTTTGAAGATAAGGAAATAGTTATGCAAATACTGATTCAGATGTGCAGCTTAGAGTTGGTTCGCAAAATATTTCATTTGAAGCGTTCCACCTCAAAATCTATATCATTGATAGTTTTTCAACAAAGTTGATCATTTTGTTTCAGATCGTCATTACGCAGACGATTTAATGATTAGTGTCAAGGAGACAACCAAACATTTGCCGTATCGTTCTGGCGGATACGGGTCTCCACATCTTCATCGACAATACGATATCAGTCCACGATCGAATGGCACAACCGACTACTCTAGCGCGTATGTTTTATTTCTTTGAGCCATCTTGAAATATTGTTAAGTCACCAGGTACCCATAAATGTAATCTTTGGAATTTATTGCTACGGTTTCAGGAAACTATTCGATTTTTGATGAGAGTGAACAGCTTGAAATTAATGCACATTGTATGATAATACTTTTTTATGGCGGCATCAATTGATATTAATATTCATATATGAATATATCAATGTTATTGCATATATGAAAATGTTATTCGAAGAGTTATGTACTTAGTTTGCAATTTCACAGAATATGCAATGTACTCAGCGAAATCGTTGAGTGGTCATTTAGCTAAGGTTAGACAAGATCGACGATATGCAGAGGAGAATTGGATGCGAGTTTGTTTTAGGTGGCAACTATGCTCAAAACAACTTTACTGACCTATACAAAAATTAGTTAAGAGACGTACTCAGTGATGGTCTCAATGTTACACTTCTTAACTTACCGTGAAAGCGATCTCAAAAATTTGCTTCTTCGCCTTTCTATAGTTTTGTTTTTATGTAGTTATAAAAAACTGCGTCTACTAGCCGCATTATATCTATTTTTATCATCTTCGTTCATCGCATATATATCTTCACAAAACCATTATTCTCAGGTGGCATATTTCTCGTTTTCAACTCAGAAATCACTCAAATCGGCCTCATAAAAGATCTAAGTTTAGATCTGCTTTTAAACACTTGAATTTAGCAGAAAATTGCAAAGGCTAATCGGATTGCACTCTACGACAATCGCACATGAGAATGAATCTTCTGCGGAAATTTCTAATGGGTGGTGGGTTTTTCTTAAAGTAAAAATTCATTATTCCACATGTTTCATTATTTATTTGCTGAGTGTCATAATGACTGCTGTGATGAGTGGGATTGTAAGGTTTCTATCATTCTAGCTAGCTATATGCTATATCATTCTAGCTATATGCTTTCTTACCTGTTCATTTATGTTTCGCAGCAAACGTAACGACTCAAATCATTAGGCGTAAATTTAGATCCGAACAAACTTCACCATACAGTCGTAATGTGGACGATGTTCTTGTTACCACATATCATATGAGAAAAACAATGCGACGAGAACGGATGCAACATCGAACAGATACCAGCGTCCATTAAACTGTCGTATTGGACAATATGCGCAAATGTTGCAAAGGATATTTGAGGCGATAGCATTGCTACGCTTATAACGACAAAACAAATTCGAAACTTTTTACCTTGTATATAAGCGATGATTGGTTGCAGCAGCATTGCATTGCAGTCACTGCCATTTACATTTGGCACACATGCAAATATATAGATATATCTAATTGATGCTGGTTCGTTCACTTTATCATTGATATTACTCTACGACGATCACTTTCGATTTACACGATTTTCGTGCTTTACTTTTTTTTTTGCTTAATATAAACGACTTTTTTAAAATATTCACTATTAATGTGCATTAGAATAGTCGAGTTTATTGAATGTTGATGTTCTCGCTATTTACATGCAAAATGAAAATTAAGCGAATTTTGCTAAAAAAAAAGATTCGTATGGAGGTGGCAGTTGATCGTTCAAGGGGCAATAATCATTTTTGCAAGTATTTGACATCTATTTTCATCGATCACTTTAAAGACATGGACTGAATTTTCGGCTGCGAAAATAACTTTCGCAGTCTACATATGATCGACAAAGTGAGTAAGTTCAGCAGATCGGTGGGAGGGGAAGCGGTGGTATACGGGACAAATATTGTGGATGCATTTGAGTTTATTTCACTCTCTTACATTTTAGAATTTAAAAGTTGCGTACTTTGTCATTATAAAGGTTTCTTTTACCTTACTATGCATTTGTCCTTGAAACAAAACTCTAACAATTGAGAGTAGACAATTCATAACAGATGAATCTATCTCCAAAGATGCGCTTCACAGATGCTCACCGAGTGTGATCGTAAACCTCGTTTTGACTTTGTTTACAGTGCTTTCGATGGATTCCATTGCGAACTGATACGTGAGTAGCCCGAATATGTGTTTGCAACGTGACGATCGTTAATTATCACTGTTCAATGTTTTTATGCTTGCTTGAAATCTGTCAATAAATACGGCGAGCTTATGAATAAACGTGTCGACACTGAAACTTCATTTATTGTCACCCTTTGATGAACTTTTTGCATAAACGCACATCTTTGCCTATCTTTTGCTAATCTTTGCCATCAAAAAAACGCTTCATATTTTTTTTTTCAAAAGCTCTACGAATGAATGAAACTAAAAGTTAAAACTTTATTACGAATAATATAACATTTGTTCGCAAATCGCCACACAAAAGGGCGATTGGCGATGAGCAAATTTAATGCACTGAAACCGATAGAATGAACTCTAATGTAATAGAAATGAAATATTTCGATAGAACAAACGCCACCGAGAAGCCTGTATTTGAATATACAATACACAAAAAACAACAAGCGAACAAATAACCACTTCTGGGAGTGGACACTACGTTCATAAATTCCGGCACGACAATAATCTGTGTTGTGACTTACTGTCACTTTTGAAGCTGAATAAAAACTATAAACGAGGTGTCTTTAGTCACGGTAAGTTACTGTTTGGAAGAGACAAGCAATCTACATCTAGCAATATGGCGAAAAAAAGAATGTGAGATGATAGGATTGCGACTTGCAGCTCATCTCGGAGAAAAATATTTAGACTGAAACGGATATGGCGAAGAGAGATGAGCTTTTCTATCAACTTTTCCATCAGATAAACTGACTGATGCTTCAATACAAACATGATTTCACATTTCGATCGTTTTCTCACTCAGCTTTCATCAAGCAATAAATACCTTATGAAAACCACAAAAAAATAATCTAAAAATTATGCAAAACATTCAATTAATGTTCCATATAGAAAGAAAACTGAAAAATGGCGAAAGCATCATATAAAACAAACGCTTCACCCTTATTGTAAATATTCCCCCATTTGAAAAACTTTGTAATATTGAGAAAAAAATTACATATATGACAATGGCGTGTTTTTGATGACCAATGAAAACTTGTCCGCAGGCCGGGACGAACCCGCGACCTCTCGTTTGCCGGGTGAGTGCTCTACCGCCCTACCGCTATCATTCGCAGCGCGAGCCAGACTTCAGTTGGCTCATAACTCAAAAACATCAAATATATNTATTCATATATTTAGAATGAAAATGAACAAGTAAATTGTAGGAGATCTGAGAAAAAAAAACATATAGACAACGCTTGAACGTCTTCGAATGGGAAGCTATTAACAGGTGCATTCTTTACAACCTGGAAGGATTGTCAGCTTAAAAAAAACCATTATGAAATTTCACGAGACCATCAAACAGCGCTAGTTACATATATATCAAAGATGATTTATTTCCATAATGTTTGAACGTGGGGAAAAAATTCTGAGTGATATAAGCATAGATTTGAAGAAAAAAAAAGAGAGAAAAGTCTGGTCGATGCCTAAATAAAAGCACAACTTATTGCTAGCAAGCTGTAAAAAAAAACCGCTAGCAACCTCGACAAACACAACTATAAAACAAACTATTGAGCTAATTAATAAAACGACAAAGAACAAATGCAAGTAAGTAAAGTATTTTATTTACTTTTTTGATATATTGGTCACATAAACGAGTTGGATTGAACCGAGGTTTAGATGGGAACGGCGAAAATAAAAAGGGCTGCCTGGGTAAGCTATGAGAGATCACTTATAAGCATAAAATCGCAATTCATTCAGAAGACGAGGGAAAAGTTGAATCCATTCCGATCATCCATTAAACCACATCGAAATATTATTATAAATAATAATCCACCAATACGAGCATAAAACATACTTATTTCCAGCCGCAGTATTCCAATATCTTATTAATCCTTTTATATCGTCATACACCAGATAGAATCTCAACTATATTCTCAGAACCTCTAAGAAAACAAATGCAAATAATGAAGAATGAAAATGTGTTTAATTATTCCCTATGAAACATATGATAGGTGGAGAAAGATAGTAATCGGCCAAATTTATATGGCGGATTCCAATCATTTGATTCATCCCTTCCAAAGAAATAGCCCAAATTGGAACGATAGATGCAATAATATATTTGCGGATCCTCTCAATCTTCCATATTAATTCGTAACGAGTAATGCGACATGTTAACTCCTAAGAGACTCAGCATATTGTCTATTGGCAAGTGATCGAGCCGCAGTTTCGGTCTTATAACTGAATGTCATATTTGTCGAATATATAACACCATCATCACGAACCAACGACAAAGGCACCGATGCTGGCTCGTTACTATAAGCATTCCAACTTGGACAAACTGTCGATAATGGTGGCACAAGACAACCGATCATCTCTTCTGATCTGTAATAATCTACTGTGAATAAGTCTTTCAAAGGCGATAAATCCCATATATTATCATCAGCGATATACCAAGCAGAAAGTTAAAGGAAATGACTACGTGGTGGCATTGCTTTCCTCTCTAACGAATTGAAAACAAGGGGGAACTTCAATTCTTTTCACTCATGCAACTTCTGATATAAACACTCAATCAAATATCTAACGTTCTTTCCTTTGTTAGTTAGTCGTTATAGAAAAGCATTTCAGAAAAATTCTCCCCTTTCTATTAGGAAATCAACGCATTGAGCTTACGAACAAACTAATTCTTGCAGCTAACTTCAACAAAGCAAAGTGCCTTATTCATTCGAAATCAAGCCCGTCGATTCTGCTCGCATCTGATCTTCACGGCTGTTTGAGATAGGGGGATTGTATTGTTCGAGACAACAATGTGGAAACGTTTCTGAGAGATAAGTGTCATCGAAATAAAGAAAATACAATATGCTAAATGCACCACAAACGTTTAAAATAAACATAGTGTTGAATTTCAAATGCATTAAAGCTTCATAAGCAGCAAATCGAAGGGATTCCTCTTGAACAATGAACATCAAACAATTTTGATACCAGAAGGAACTATATTAAATAGTGATATCAATGCGAATATAAGCTGAGAAAACAATCCAGTATCGCCTACTTATAACAGTTGCAACGTGCCTAAACATGGCAGCATACTGGAACAGGTGATGGGGGCATTCTCAACAGAAATTTTACGATTACTAGAAGATGTGAAAAGAGTGCTGAGGGATTGCGTTGAGGGTTTCTTCAATTTGTGCTTTATTTCAATCACTGTATGTTCAGGTCATTTCGTAAACATATGGCCATTGAAATTTTTTAGGATCCTCTCACCAAAACATTGATGGATCTTTTAACATCTTTGCACTTCCAAGAAAGCTTTTAATGCAGAGAGATATTTGCTCAAGAAAATACATTAGTAATCACCTGAAAATAGTTTCTACAGGTGTGCTGCCAAACCAAATCTTCAGATTAGCCTTGAAGTTACAACCGGTGAGGTCGACACGTGCCAAATCGCCTTCTCCATACAACTCAAGACCATTGACGATAGGGACGGGTGTTATTGGCTGCCGAACAGGACCCATCGCCTCATAAAAGCGATACTCAGCCTATAAAATATATCAATAAAGAAACTGAATCTTCGAATGAGAGAAAAGTGAAACTAAACAGCAATATTGACAACTGCACTGAGCGAAGGATGCAAATTGCCTATATATATACATACACATACTTTGGATTACTATTATTACGGAAAATTATCGACCTTATCGGTTGAAATAATGGTCCAAGAAGCGCCATCACTGATTTGATGCCGAGTTGCATCTATCGGAACTGCCTAAAACAATCATCCACTAATAATATAGACAAACATCGAGATAATGCAATCAGTACACCGTAATATATCTACATATTTTTCGACTAGAATTTTTCGATCAACTTACAGCGCATGGAAAAAATTTCACTATCCTTACTAAAATGTCGACCTGGTCGTGTAGGAAATTACAACAGATAAGTGGAATAAATCGGAAATACTTGATCTCCGTGATGACATCTAATCATTGTCAGTTCTTCTTTTCTGTGCTATAATATTCCACTCATCTTCAAAAAATTTACCAATATGAGGCTCATAATTTCTGCAAAGTAAGATCGGCTTAGACAATAATGAAGTAACTAGGCAAAATTGTTGCACTGACAAAATCGAATCATAAAACCCCGAAGATAATTTAAAATAAAATCATTAAATTGTTCTTGCCTGCTGAGGATATATGACTGTTGCAAACTGCCTTTATTTAGAGGAACATGATAGATTTCCTAGACTCTAAAGTGCAGGATGTTCCTATGTATTCGTGCTACGGCGACAGTCTCGACTTGAACAACTTAGCTGTCGACAAAATCAATCGAAAAAACAGATAGAACATCGAAAAGGAAAAAAGCTAAAAAATATTTTTATTCAATAAAGTACTTGATGTTGAATGATTTTGTCATGTGAGAGGCATAGATAGGTGTTCTCACAATCCAGCATCTGGAATGCACATTTGTGCAATTGACTGACTGGTTCTTCACTTGCCGAAGCATCCAGCATCACATGTTGCTTATCCACCTTTCGAATCCTCTGCAAAAACTATCGAATCATAAACACACACATACACACAAAATCCATACCGCACCACAACGAACCAAGGATGAAAATACTATTAAAAAAATTCGTTCAAAAATAAGAATTCTATCAAGCACCGGATAAATCTGGTGGTAAGATTGCTATTGCAAGTTCACCAAAGGATGGATCTTCGTAGAATTAAACCACTTAAAAAAACTGGGGCCGTGCTATGCTTAAATCAAGCGAGTTCGTCGTTTCCAAGTCCAAATATAATAATAATAAATTATACAAACATCGATGCCAAAATCACAATTCACATCTCCAGGTCATATTTGCGCCTTTGCATATTTCTGTATTATATTGGTGCTTGCGTATATGTGTACGTATTCACCTTTGTTCAGCATTTTTTGTTCGAGAAATACCAAAATATGGCGATGAAATTCCACAGATACAAGGATGCAAGAAAGTGAGAATCCAAAAGGTCCCAATGAACACTTACAAGACGAGGCAAAGCAATGCCCGACACACTATCGACTAGCTTCACAAGAGCACCGTAGTATATGAAGCCATCTTTCACATTGAAATCCTCTGTCTCACCTGCACTTGGATCATCTTCAACTGAAATCTTACAAAGTTAGTTTCGAATTCTAAGACCATAAGCGTTTATCTCTATTCTCAATTTTTTCTTGTCGAGCAAATTCTTTCAATAACTAAATAATTTCACTCTTGCAAATAATATGCTAAATAAACCATATCGCCAGTGTATCAATGAGATGATCCAAACTGAACATAATTTCACATTTTAGTCACCACAGTTAACTTAATAACCAAGAAAATTGAAGTAAATAAAATTATAAGGCAAAGAATGAAGTAGCCGTTGATGAAAAAACATAAGTGAACAATTTAGAACACTTAAAAAAATCAGAACTTACTAAGATGTATAGTAAAAGCGCCCCATTTAGTGGAACTAGCATGGAAGCCGCCATTTTCGACATGCAGATAACGTGTACTAACTGTCTGCGAGCGAAGTCGATTAAAAAGTGCCACCTGAAAATTCACTTGCAAATACACTGGGAAATTCACCCAATAAGGAGGTGAAAAAACTTGCGAACACAACGAAATGCTTACAGTTATTGAGCTCATTTAATGATTTTTCATAAAATTTTCAAACTTTCAATAAAAAAAATTCAATATCATAAATAACTGAACAATTTTGCGCCAAAAGTACGGCAAATAAAACATTTTCATTAGGATAACTATTTAGCGCTACAGTATTGTATAATATCGAAATAAGAAAAGAAATGATTCAACCACTTGGATTTCGAATAACGAATAAACATAATAAAAACTGTGATGATTTTATTGTTGACGGCAACAGATTTGACATTTGCGCCGAAACCTCGAAAATGATGAATCATGAAAATGTCACTGTCTTAGGAAAACTGAAAAAAAAACTTAAAATGCCACCTTAGTTCCAGATGCGATGCATAGATATTTGCAGTCGGTGTTCTTCATACTTTGCTTCTTTTTACTTGGCTTGCTGATCACTTTTATCCTTTGAGATGAGAACAAGCCGATCTCATGACCCGACCCGTAGAAGAACTGCACCGAAAGCTCGAAATATTTCCGCTTATCCGCATCAGATATATAAAGCGTTTTTGCGGCACAATAATCCTAAAAATAGATGTTTCCACTTTCGTATATTTTAAACGTTTCTCCTTCTCCTCTCTTAATCAAATTTCTTATCACTGAATATTATCATAACTCAGATCTAAAAGCCTTCCTCTCTCTGTTTAGCAAAAGTTGCGCTGGAATGTTCTTGCAACTTATTAGATGATTCGATATCCCACACCATGTTTGATATTGGGAAAACTCACAATAACTTTGCATTCAAATACGCATATTCTTATATTCTTTACTCATAGATGGCGTACCTTATTGCTCGAAAAATCAAGCGTTTGCTTCTCTTGCTCGGATGGCGCTCCGATACCGATGAATGCACAGAGTTCTGTAGATCGCGCCTCAGTGACAAGCTCGGCATCAGGATCCACTTCTTGGATGCCACTCCTCTTTTGGCAATCTCGATAGCGACGATACAATTCCTCGGCCATCCTCTTCTTATGTTTCCATCCATCGCCAAATAAATAGATGCATGGCGGTGGACAGAAGAATCTGAATTCGTTAAAACTTATCGATGGAAAACACATTGAATCGACCAACTTAATTAACATAGAGAATATATGACCACATCTTTCGAATGAAAGCAATGAGCATTATAGCATTCACGGAATGCAACTTTCGAACATTTCTATAGTAGCACAGGGCATATTCTGGTAACGCTTTCTCATTTCTTTTACTTATTCACTATCTTCTCAGCAACATAATTTCTTCCAACAAAATCAATGAAAATTGGCTTCATATATAAAATATTATCAGATGAGAAAACATATATCCATCAGTGGCAATTACATCAGACTATAAGATGTATAAAATGCAGGAGACATACTAAAAAAGCGGAAGTGCTACGCATTTGCCGCTTTAAACAATATACGTATGAAAGCCATTTATCATAAACCGTACCTTAGCGCATTCGAGAACGGATTTCTGTGGATTGTGCAGCATTTGCCTTAGCTTATCATCGAATTCAAACGAGACTAGCAAAAACCGGATCCGGTTGCGCCACGCATACAAACAGAAACCGAACGAAAGATGAGCAAAGCGCAATAAAACGACAGGATAAATACGTCGTAAAGCAAACAAGTCATTTTCATTCTCGAATTCAACGGTGCGTAATGTAATTCCACCAACAATCATAATTAAATAACAAGAAAGAAACGACCGCAGCAGCAGCACAAACTAGCAATTTCACCTGTGCAATTGTGGGGGAATTCATTCCTTTCCCTTCATTAATATACAGCGATCTTCTATGAATACCCTCAAACAATAGCTTCCAAGATATAGAAACAATCATTCACAACAGCTGTGCTTTGAGTGCGCCTCTCGACCAATATTCGATATTAGTCCATACCATGATACTAGCTTATATAGCACTATCATTCAATATAAAACTATAGCTGAATAATTCGCAATTTATCATTTCTCACCTCTTCCCAACGGTAATCACTATCAAAAAACCTCTAATATGCCTTCAACTTTCCACTTTTATGCATTATCATTTCGAAATTACCCCGTAATTCGATGAGTATCAGTTGCAATGTGCAACTCGAGAATGTAAGCACAACGTTTCTCACATATTCCCACCGGCTACCGTAATCACACTCATATCAATTACCACTAAAACAATAGTGATCCATACGCGTACAAGTTTCAATGATCAAATCACCTACATATAACACACACCTTTTTCATATATTCCCACACTCAAAACCAATTCAATATTCACATTTCAATTGACGTATTACTGCAATACGTGAATATTACTATACTTCAATTGCAGCAATACCCACGTTTTATATGGGAAATTCTTTTGAAATCTCATTCCTCAGCTTATTTATTTCATATTTTGTGCACATAATCATAACGCAACCATATGCCACATCTATACAAATCCCATCCGATCACAACATAAACCTTTATAAACATTTCATCGCTTTAAATCACTTTTGCTAACTCACTCGGCATTAAATCGGCTTTCTCCTACCATTTCTCATTAACCGAAAGCATGATATATATGTGCGGACTGATATTACCAACTGTTAGAACCTTCATCCCCCTCTCTTTCCCAAAACTCCTCCCCCACATCTTTATCGTCTTTCTGAAAATTCAATTGCAGTGTCATTTTTAGCCTTCAGGCTACGAAATGAACAGAAAACCATCACCCGTATAACCACATACGATGAATAATGTTTGAACATCAAATTTTCCAAACGATACCCCCATTCATTACAAAATAATATGCATTTACCTATCCATCCTTTTCCTCTTTCCTTCCGAATACTTGTGCAACCATCTTCAACAAGCTGAAGAAAATGCCGCATCCAATCCCCGTTCCTCAATTGCCACGAGAGTTGCACGCAAATAAGAGGCAGCCTATCAAAACATTTCCACTCCATCACTATACACTTCAAGCATCGCTTTGCGAACATTGCCTGGCGGTTGATATAGAGAATATAGAAAGGAAGCGATGAAGCACAACAAGGGGATGATGTTAAAGAATTTCTTTTTTGTCGATTGCAATAAATGATTCCGAATATGGAATAATTCAACATGCGCATCACTTCAAAGGCAAACGAATTATACATCAACGATTGAGAAGCCGCCAATGCACAAATCGTCGTTGTATTGTGCTCATACTCAACATAAACATCACCTCCCCCTTCTCAACTTCTTTACAGATTCTTTCGTACAATTGCGCTAACAAATTGAATTCAATGGATTCATAATCATCATAGGTATATTCATTTCATATCTCAATAAGGGCGATCGCAAAGAAGGAATATTCGAAAACTTTTAAACTTACAGATAATCACCGATAGTAAGAAGAGAAACAAACAAAAAAAACCATTGAAAATCTCGCTTACCACAACTGGTAAGCAATCCAATAATTCCATGGCTGCACAGAGTCAATAAAAGTAGCCTTGATGGTCACTGTTCTCTTCGATATTACTTGCAAAGGTTAAAACTATGCATTAGCCACCTATCATTGAAAACTTCAAATGCGATAGTGTTGAGATTAGGAATTTTTGAAATCTAGGGGATATTCACGAATGATGGGGACGAAAAAGAACAACTAGAAATTAGAAGGCAGATGATTTAAAAATAATCCAAGGGGGGTGAGGGGGGAGGGGAGAAGGTGAAACAGTTGAATGCAAGAACTGGTGACAAATAAGATAAGGCAGATTATAAAGATTAAAACCTGAGAGTTTCGATGAAATCTTCATTAACAGATAACGAGGAAACTTTCTGCTACATCTCTTTTTTGGAAAAATATTCCCTCTAAGACCTAAAAAAACTATTTTCATTTGGCAAGAAAGAAGTCCCACCACCTATCTGTCATAAATCTTTCCGCCTTCTGCTATGCCTACGACGTCACTGCAGTCACAAGTACCATACAATGTTTCCATTCTCGAATCATTATACAAACTAAAAAAAAACAAAACAACTATACTTCACTAATGTAACAGTTGCAAAAATCAGGCGCTATATTCAGAAATGAAATATAAAATGTTGCGTACCGCATAATATCAATAAATAATGAAAATAACCAAGAACACCGGTTTGGAAGTGTCTCTTCTAATCGAAATGACGGCCACATAAACAAGCGCCAATCAACGCAGACAAAAGAAGTTACGTACATCTGCTGATGACCTCAATTAAAGTGGGCGGGTTAATACTTGCCTTAGGTTATTTGAAGTATTCACGGTGCAAATTCCTCTACAACAGATCTCCCTCAGGTTGTTTCGAGCAATAAAACGTTCGCAAACATCGAGTTAAAACACAAACAAAAACTATCGCCACTTGCATATTCAGCTATCGTTCAAATGGCTAAGCATTGAATGATTTTCTACGTTGCCGGTACAATATAAACATAGCATCAATCAGAAAGCGGTGTATCGTTTATGCCGGATGCGTTTTCGAGAAGAAAAATTTTTGTGATGCCCTTTGAAAAAGAGCGACTCTTCTTCTCTTCCCACAGCTTGCAATACACATCATTATTCATACTATTTTTTAAAGTTTTTTTTGGTCACATCAGCACAGACAACGCGGCGCTCACAAAGAAATGCCGCCATATACTTCTAGATGTTACACATTGAACTCGAAAAGAAAATATAAATCAACTATAATATCCGCCAAGATGGGAACATTTCGCTTCAATGTATTGCTTAGATTTTGGCGTTTCCTTCCCGGATCACCGCAACCTTCCCCTCCTTGAATTCTCCCGTTTCTTTGTCTCGCATACGTAATACTAACTCTACTGATGATGGGAAACCTATACCCTCTCCGATTTATTTCAATACGCAAACGGAAGTAAACTCTACCATGTCCCTCAAACGATTTTCAAAGATTTGGAACTCGTTAAGCCTGGAAGGCTCCAACACAGGTTTCAAAGGACTAGAACGTAAGCAAATGAAGCTCTTAGCAACACTGGATGTATGTGTTTCCATTTTCTGCACTACGACTATTTTTTTTTCTATTAGTGGAGCCATCGTCTGGCACCAAATACAAGCTCGTTAATGAACATACTCAGCTCATGTATTCGGTCATTAATTGCTACTTCCCATAATACACAACTAACGATCACAACAAATAAAATGCAACTCTTCCTATTTCTATTTGCTCTTCGAATACGCAAAAATCTGCTGAAGAGCATAAATGTGCGCTGAGACGGAAGATGCGCACTATGGCCGGCGGGGTAATTCAGGCTTCTGTTCATCTTCAAGCACCGTGATACAGATTAGCTCAGAAGGACCACGTTTCCAAGAGTCAACCTTGCAAAATGTGGCTCCCACAAATGGTATGCGTCTGCATGTGATTCTCACGCATGATGAGTGGCCAAACACGGTTCGGTCCCCACAAAAGACTCGTGGCCGAACGTGACCCCCCACTAACGACCGACAGTTGAGCGTTGCCCCCACGAGGGGAACATTATTGCTCCCAAGGTGATTCCCCAAAAGAATTCATAGAAATGCCATCATTGAGTAGACGTACTTCTGTAAATAGCATCCCATTCCTAAGTAAGCATACATAATGATGAACGCACATTTCGCATACGAATTTAGTCATCAATAAATTAGCGCAAATAGCGTAATGCTTTCAAATGGATTTCATCTTATCCATATGCATCGCTTTGAGGATTTGTGATGCTTAGAGTGCATTCGCTTCATTACCGTAGCCTTGCAGCATCACAACATAAATGCGCCGATAGAGACAGAAAGAGAATGAGGCAGAGTACACAACAGCCATTGAATACGAGACGTGCTTCACGGTAAGCTAGAGAGGGAAAAAAGAGTAAACAATTTGTGGAGAGGCAAACGATAGGCCAAGAAGAGAATTGCTTGGCCCCTCAAAATAAGCTGTCGTCATCGTTCAATTGCCATGACGATTGCACATGATGCGCCAATACTAATGCAAACAGTTCGAATAGTGAGCGCACAGTATTCTAATAAAAACTCACATTTACACTCGATATTACCTGTAGATTACCGTATACTAGATCATTTCCCACCAAAAAAAAGCAGGTAAGCATTAGAAGACCTCAAATAAGTGTGCCCTTCTGAGGTATGGAAGTAAAGCATTGCCAGAAATCCTATAATACAGATCGCGTGGATTCACTTGCTTCTTTAGAAATTTAGAGGAGAGACAATATGCAAGGTCATAAGATAAGACTTACACAGATTGATAGCCTATATTAGCGAAATGGTTTACAAAAGGGAAACGATAAAAAAGCGCCAAATGGATTAATTCAAAACTTTGCTAGGTATGGAAGTAAAGCATTGCCAGAAATCCTATAATACAGATCGCGTGGATTCACTTGCTTCTTTAGAAATTTAGAGGAGAGACAATATGCAAGGTCATAAGATAAGACTTACACAGATTGATAGCCTATATTAGCGAAATGGTTTACAAAAGGGAAACGATAAAAAAGCGCCAAATGGATTAATTCAAAACTTTGCGAAAAAATAAAAAAATAAAAAAACAAAAAAATAAAACCAACTTAAAAAACATCGTTGAAATTTCAAGTGAGTTGAAACCTCCATTGATTTAGTGCAACAAGTTACCTCCACCGATTTGATGGTCTGTATAGAAAGATAATGAACTTGAAGTCATGGACACTCTTTAGAAATCTGGAAACTAGGTGGAAACTAGGCAAGGAAGAAATGAGAAAAATGAGTATCATTTTAAAAATAGAAGATAACGAGGAGAAGTTCAATGCATCACTCAACGATAGAAATATTAACGCGAAGAAGAGAGCATATCGTAGACGGTTATTAGATACAGGTGCAATTTGCATGAGTAAACAGTAGCAATACAACAACGCAACAGCTGTGAGTCGCTAACCTCTTTTCGTTGCCGTAAGACTTCTGAGCGACCTTTGCATGGAATATACTCACTATGCAATCGTATTTCTGACGATTATTCAAATAGTCTTGCATCACTTCCCTAAAAGGATTAATTGCCAATAACAAGTGAGAATGCTATTTGCAAGTTAAAGAAATATTTGATCTTTGCTGATTCCGATAAATATTGCAATCATCAAATCTGAACCTATATTTCCGCTATGCAAAAAAATATCGCTAGAACTTTACGATTCAGTAATCTTCCAATTTGTACGCTTAGATCCATTCAATTTCCGCATTTATTCGAACGACCCACTACCGTTCCGAATCTCTGCGATCTCCGCTGGCTAAAATAAAGTTGCAAGAAAAGGAGTGTTGACTTTTTCTTTTAATTTCTTTCTCCTTCTCTTCCTCTCCCATATCCCTCTCTAGAAACATTTTTTTTTTTTAATGTACTGTCTCATACAAGAAAATTAGTCAATCTCTTTAGCAATCATCTTTCGTGTCGATCAAATCAATAGCACCTTAAATCACCTCTTCAGAGATGAACACATTAAAGCTTATCATAAACTCTCGAATAAAATACTTCTTTTAGATTCGCATCAAATTCTTCAATACTTAAGAGCGCGCATTCAGTTAGCATTATTTCTATTAAAGTGTAAAGAACCTCTCATTCAACCATGTATTCACATCAAATAGCTCTCAGCGCCCTTGTGGAACTTTCCACAAAAAAAGCTTTTGTAGTGCTACAATATACATCATAGTAAAGGAAACTAATAACAACCGCAATTTAAATGACCTGGTTAATGGCTGTTGCTCAGAGATAACGTTAAGGAAATGCATCTGCTCGGGGATGGGCATCACTGTACCATAAGGTGGAGCAGCCTGTTGCAATGGAGCGACTCCAGTCGGTGTGCCGTTAAAACCATCAAACGCCGCACACGACGAACCAAATGCTGCACCGGACGATGCTGGAGGGCCAGTGTAGAAAGGATCTGAAACGACCGCCGTTGAATTCAATGCAGCTGAAGTCCACTCATTTGTGTGACCACTGAGATCTAATTTTGGTACTTCAGACGACGTTCATGTCACCTTTCCCCACAAATATTTCCAGGTGCAAACGACCACGTCTCCAGCACACATTAAAATCAAGCTAACTGCACGACGGTGACATCAATATTCTTGCAAAGCAACGCGGAAATTGTTGCTGATAAGATTGTTTGTGCGGCCACAATTTCTCCTCAATTCATTGAAGTGGCCTTTTAGCATCGATGACTTTATAAAAACTTGAGGGAAATAGTGCCACAATATGTAAGATAGAAACTGCACATCAATACAAAGCAATTAATGAAGTCGGCCAATAACTATTTTCAGTGCAAATATCGAAGCAATATGGAACATGGAACGGTGATTTAACGATCGTTGCGCTATGTCATAAATATACTCCAAGCAATTCATTCAGACGCCACAAAAAACGATATCTGACCATCTTCTGAATCAACAAGAAAAAAAGAACATTCTGCCTCTCAAGCTGCGCATATTTCACATATGAAGGCTCAAAATTTACATCTCTCACAGATGTGAAAAATGGAAACGTTTGCTTAAAAGCATAAAAGTGAAAGAAAACAGCCGATGTAACGTTACATACAACACACGAAACGACAATCAGTACCCATTGCACATTGACTAAGATGTTGAGAATGGTAGAGCAGTTGTTGCTGTTGTATTTGATGGTGGGGAAGCATCGCCGGCTGACCACCGAAATGCTGGAAATTGCCACCGGAATGCCATAGTGCGGCTTGAGAGTGGACACTTGGCTGATGAACTGGCTGCTGAGAATAATAATAGGAAGGTGATGAACCAGGCGGAGAGGCAGCAAGCTCAAGCGGCGATGTTGCATAAAAGGAGGATGATGAAACGGCCGCTGCGACGGCCAACTCGTGTGGCGAAGCTGATGGAGATATGGTGCCGAACTGAGAAGAAGTGGGATGAACATGCAGGCCAGGAGTCGGCTGGGAAGGAATTGAAGCGTAATCCATCTTGGAAAACAGGGTGGGCCGATGCAAAGAAGACAGTCGCGAGTGTGGGATGGGAATTAGGAAAAGTCCCAAAGATTCTCCCACCAACAACGAGACGAGAAAGGACGGCCTGCTGATGCTTGATGGAAGGATGGGAATATAGGGCCACCGTCGATAATAGTCCGGGATGGGAGCGAGCACACAAGGACTAGCTTTCCAGGGCACACAACACAAATCGACGCTGCTAGAGCTCTCGAATATTTGAGTCGAGCGCAATTCTCCCACAGTCACCACAGCAGCCCGCTAAGAGCCAGCTAATGGGCGTGGCAAGATGCCGCTTTAGGGACAGCCGATACCACACTCTCGCAGGCTCGGGCGACGGTGCTAACTAGACTGCGAAACACAGACAGCTCACCAGCGATCGACCCCAGTGAATCTCGAACATGCAGCTGTGTGCTGTTCTCACGATGCTCAGAACGTATACCACTCGTTAGCAAGCATGAAATCGTACTCAACATATTCGCTGGCTATGCCCCCACAAATAAATATCATCCGAACGAGCCTTATAATAAGAGATCCATCCCGCCTTCAGAAGGATGCTTCATAGTTCTCAAAAGTGGAAGAAATAACTAGAGTATATTTGCCGGGAACTGTTCGCATTTCAATGGTAGCGATATTGTGAAGCAAAAGAAGAGCACTGCTAAATCGGCAGCCAACCGCAGACAACAACCACAATGCAGCAAGAACAACGCTACAGCAGTGTGCATCGGCTGAAACTAGCATTCTATATACAACACGCTCGCAAACCACCACACAATCACAAATGTTTTCTTCTCTTCTTGTTTCGCATTCGTAGTTTAGGCCCTTTCTCGCCAAAATCTTCATTCACCTGTCTGTTTGACTATACCATTTCCGCCCATTGTTCTAACAACTGTATCAATAATCTCTGAACACTTCCTTGCCAGACAAAGTGGAGAAGTGTGACAGCGAACCCGGCACGAAATACGCAATCTGAATTCAATATCTTCTCTCGGAAGTCTCCAACAAATAATCTATTATTTCCCCGATTTAATCAGCGAGAAATGGAGAACTGGCAACTTCAAGATATATGCAGATCCTCGTCCACTTTCAAATATCTATGATTTCTTTTGAAGGTGATGAATAAAAGCGAAAGAAAACATCAGCAAATAGTAAACTATGGTGGACATCGTTTTTAGACCTTGTAATTCATAATTCTAGCTGAAACCGCTGGACAGAGAAGCGAACACGCATACATAAAGGTGCACAGACCCGGTATTTTCATATGCTCTTTTACAACGTGAGTCTGCAAAAAAAGCATATAAATGCTACTCCAATTCCAAGTTCAATTCTCTATTATACTTCATTATACTTCGGGTTACGGCATAGGTTCAGTTGAATGAATTTAAGTTTCAGTACTATTCCATCTCCTTCAGAATATTAAAGAAGGAACAAAGTCGTTTCATTGAACTCCTAATTTGCTATGAAACCTAGAAATCAATTTCCCTTTATGCGCCTAAAACTGAACAATGTTCTCGTCGGTCCAGAAAATTTCGGAATATGGAAATAACCTGCTTTCTCCAATACCTTCAGAAAAAAACATGACCCGTGAGCTTTATTTGATGTTATATACCAGCTGCCTTCGAAGTTGTAAATGCAAATAATGTTAAATTACCAGCAATCCCCCTCTCCTCCTCCAAAGCAAAAAAACGAACTTTGGGGCGCAAGTTGCTAATACAAACTTGATGAAAATGTATAAGCTTTATGAGCAGTAGCAATACGCTACTATATAACATATTCTTGTATACTTTATAGCAGCTGTTGACCGAATGTGCAGTTTACTCATTAACATGTGCACAGTGGTGATGCAGCTGACGCATGTCGTCTTGCATAAACAATACACACCTCTTAAGTGTGTGTCTCTCTTCTTAAATAGAGATTATAATTATGCAAGCATTATGTATTACCTAGTACCCTTCAGAGAGTGTTGAATAGAGAGAGGGTCATACAATGTCAAATAGTATCCTCTAAATTCCATATTCGATTGACCCCATACGCACTCGGGTGCTAATTGCTTGCTAAGCATGCGCGAACGTAACACTCCCCTTTCGATGACTACGGTAAAGTTGAGAACGAATGCCACGCCCACTCCACTGCCACTAACCGATATTGAAATAAGAAAACGCGTTGCGACGCAACATTGCCACCTCATATTGAATTTGCGGATGTGCTCAAAGATTTAGTGACGAATGGATTCGTCAAATCTCATCCATAATAATTGAAATGAAATCTCTCAATATCCTAACATCCTTATAAAATATATCGCCATCCAGATATCACAAATACATAACTATTCTTACATCTCAACGGTTTTCTTCACATTAATCTCTGAGTTAATCTTTGACTGCGACGAAACTTCCCCGACCTAACGCGAATAGAGGCCACTACTTTGTTGCCCTCTTCTCAGCCTGCTCCATCTATTTAACACGTCCTTCTTTCTCATTCTTTACCTTTTTCACCCCTCATTCCTTCCCCATGTGCGCTTAAAGCCGCTCCTAACTTACGTGCTGTCGCCAACTTCAAGTGAGAATAGAAAGAAGGCTACCGAAACCGCTCATCTGCTTTCCTCATTCCTCGAGAAATAGTTTCGGCAACTATAGGGGAAGTAACAGTCAAGGAAGGCGATAGAGAGAGATCCTATTGAGATTAGTTGTGAAGACGGAGCAATTTCTAAAAAATGAATCTATTTAAGAGAGTTTTTTCTTCTGAAATACTTTAAAGAGGAATTATTTGAGAAGGTGGAAGGGTGGGGGAAGTGTTATTAAAAATTATAGGTAACACATAAAACATTTCCGGCTAGTGAGCAATGAACATGAATAGTTCGTTGGCATATGCGTCAAATGGAATACAATGAAATTTGAGACGATTAGCAAGAAATGGAGAAGCCGAATAGGGGGCAGCCTCTCATCTCGCATCACTTAAAGCACCAATTCCTTCATAAACTATTATGAGACGAAAAGATAAATCCACTCAATTTGCAGACGATGAATAGCAAGCGACGAATTTTTATTGGGCTGTTACCAGCAGATTTCCTTCAATGTCTCAATCGACCTTAATTCCTTCAGGTTAAATCCAATCGAAAGTATTCTGACGAAGAAAAATTCACAAGTTATGACGGGGAATCGACTTCGTAGTTTCATTTTTTAGGAGTTCTAAGCTCTAAACCCTCCGCCAACATTCCTATCCTCACCGATTGTAGCCTTCAGCTTTTTTTTTTGGGGAAAAAGCACTTTCTCCATAGACATTTTTGGGATACACCAGACCTCCCGAAATTATAAGCTTTCGTCACTCAATCAACCACTTCACTCTACATTTGGCAAAAAACTGATTCTCACACGATGCCAACCACGAGCTCGCGTTGTTAATCACTGAGCAGTAGAAGGGAGTTGGCGCATCGATCAGGAACAGCAGGTACCTAGCCAATGCCCCTGTCAAGACCAAAAATTACTATACGTGAACAACATTTCTGAGCGGCGATGGATTGCCCGATTTGCAGGAAACTTCACCCGAAGACTTCTAAATGGTGCATCACGCAAAGCACTTAGTGGATTAAAGATGAAAACACAAAGCCCTTCAACGAGGGAACTTTGGACGCTTATCGCGACAGTTTCCGCGATGAAACGTCTAATATTAACCTGAAGCTAAAAACATCTCGGAACGAACTGAATATTGCAAAATTCTTTAGTTATCACTATTGCCAACCTATTGTGATATCGCTGAATGAGTTTAACCTACAAAGCTTAATTTAGCTACAGCAAGTTTTAAAAAAGAACTACTGCTTGAAACTCCTCTACCCTTGAAAGCTAGTTTCAGTTGATACGTAGATATCAACAGCCGCAAATAAAATCGAGACGCACCGCATTTTCCCTACTCTTTATCACCAGCCTATTGATACAGGTGATCTAATCATTGTTGCTAGTACCAGTTACTGAACTACCAACATTTAATAGTATATCCAATACTATTGATTTCTATTACTACCAACTACTGCCTGCTACTGATTACCAACTTTATTTGCCCGTTCCCTTCACAACCCAAAAAAAAGAAGAGGAGGACAGAAATGCATTCCCTCCATCTGTCAGTCCCTCATTACTACCATCAATACTTTCTACAACTATAGTTAGTTGCTAATTACTTCTACTGGTGCTACTTCATGGCGCATACACTCTCAGACTCCACCAAACGTTACATACTTATGTCACTTATAATACCACTCTACCTGCCATATTTAGATGCACCGTCACCAGTAAATTCCTGCTAAATCTGTCGGAACCGCAAGTTAATACTACTGCAAATCGGTCTTACTGCTTCTAATACATATACTTTCACTACTTGCTGCCACCACAACTTGATAAAACTGTCATTGCACTCTGCTTCCATTAGGAGCAGCATTGCCAGTTACGTTTTTCGGCCGGCAAACTGGCAAACACTAATGTCTAAAATTGTGAAACTTTCTGATAGCATTCAAGAATCTCATTCCTCTAAACATGTATAAAGCAAAAGCATTGAAACATAAAAACATAGAGAAATGAACTTCAGGAGCAGTTCTCTGATTGGAAATCTTCATGCCGCAATCATAAAATAAGCTCGTTTTCAATATGTTTTGGTTAGCAAAAAAGTTGAGCTTATCCATCTGTTTGCGTTTTTCAATATGAAATCCACTCTAGTTAATTCAACGAAACATTTGAGATCTATGCGTATGCCCATTCTACGGATCAAAAAATTACCTCAACCTTGCCGTTTCATGACTTCTCAAATTTCCTCTTCTGTTAGGGCTCTCAGATCCAAACTTATGGAAGTTCCAGCTTCCGCAGGAGACGGAAGTTTTCTTGACGTATAATCCCGTCAAGTAAATCGAAGGATTTCATGAAATGAGAACCCTTAATCTTCAGTGAACCATTGTTCTCATGAATGGATTGAATGCCACCGATTTTGTGGTAAATTAAACACGCCCCTCTTCGTGTCGCCGTCAGGAAACTCAAAACGTTGCAAATTCTACTTCAACTGCCTTGAAAGCTAAATCGGAAGTATTTCGCCCGTAGGGTCAAGCAATATCTTTATTTTTATTATATTCGAACATGAGCGGCTGTTCCGCGCACGAGAGGAAGGACATTATGTAATTTCGGGTCCAGAAAGGGATAATTTGTGCAGGATTCAGGAATCGATTCTTAAAATTTAAAATATCGCAATAATTTCTTTACGTACCCTTCGTTGATTGTTTCTGGCTCAATGAGAATGCCATAATCCTCCATCTTCAATATGTAGAAACAAGTGGGTTAATTGCAGTAACAGCTATAGTGTAAGCAGATTTGAGACGCAAGAACACATCAACAGCAACAAAATGACCGCATTCCTAACCAATTTCCGCCGAATTTTGCCTTCCAATAATGTTAACATTTCGAAATATGTGAATAGCATGAGTCCTCTTCCCTCTATCCGTCTCGAAAAGTTCTCTGAACACATGAACAAGAAAATGTAGTATATTGTCAAACTGTGCCTAAAGCAAATTATTTCTCACTTCCTTCCCTATTGCCTTCTCTCTTTGCGACTTAGACCCATATAATAAAATCCTCTTGTCTTTTCCGCCATTCTTTCACGTTCTCGATCAACTTTCACTACTATATATCAAATTTGAAAAAGTCTGCGTATCAATCACATGATAACCTACACATCGCCACAAGCTCTTATAAGCGAGTGATGATTAAAGCATAAACAGTAAAAGTAACAATTCTATTTCTTTACCACAGCTCCTATATTTCACACTCAATTCCCAATTCTGCTTATCCAGAAAACTACACGAATTTTAATAATTCCACTTATAATAAGAGGCGATATTTCGATTTGCTTGCAACCACTCCTACTCTCTTGTTGAACCTTCAGCTTTCGAATATTACTGCTGTATAGTCACAACAAAAATAAAGCGGCAATGACCTCCTAATAAACAAAACAAAGAGATAACTCTGAAATGAGTAAACGATGTTCAGATAATATAATAACATCATCTTCACTATATAATACAAGTCTCTTATCATCTTTAAAAAAATTTAAAAGTGCGTTTTTAGCTTAAAGATCAGTCCGACTACTGCAAATAACCAAAGAAGCGCACGCAAAAACATTTTAAGCACCTATGTGCAGCATTAAAGAAATCGCTATTTCATGCAGAATTCAACGTATTTTCACTTCGAAAAAAATGTTCAACGCATAGAGATGCTTGAAAGCAGCAGCCAGCCGCTGGTAACAAAAAATGGCACCTGCAGAGGACGGAAATATAAGAAAATAAGAAGCGATTAGTAATGAATAGAGGCGATAAAAGATAGGAGGAAGGAACTGTTCGAATAGGTGCCCATATGCAGTTATAAAATTAGCTAACAATGAGCAGAACTCAATGCTGAAAGATTCTCTTGGAAATTACCCGATACTAGACTGAAATCTACCCCAAATAATAAATATGGTCGGCTAAAAAACAATTTCTGCAAATCTGCGCACAGCTGACAACAATAACAGAATATGTCATAAAATGATCGTAAAATTCCTAGCTTTAGATTATCTTAAACTAGCACCAACTTGAAACCCGATTAAAGTTATGAGTAACCATGACCTAAGATGGGTGACTCTTCGAAAATGAAAACGATGATTTTACTTCAGAGGATCCTGTGGAATTTTTCCGACCGCGTTACAGACCGTCAATCAGACTTGTTTAGATGTATTTGGAAAAAATCGCTCCAGAAAGCTTGCGCACCTATAATTTTTGATCTCCTATACCTCCCACTAAGCCCTGATTCAGGATATTTGAAAACCTTTTCAAGTCTATTTCAATAACAACTGCTAAAAGGGGACAATATATGATCCTCCTCAAAAGAACTAACAAATACCTTTTTTGCAATACCACGAAATCTCATTCACCAATCATCCTCGCTATGCAGCAACAGAATTACAAAATATAGAGAAAGATTAAAAAATAACTAAGCAAAGAACTGAACAAGTAAATCTACCAACAGGCAGCAAACAACTTTCAACAAACGCTTAGGCAACTCATCATTTCCTCCCCATATTTCACAATTACCTTTCCAGGTAAGCCCATCGAATGAGTCTTTGGTGACTTATAGACAAAATGAATATGATGAGATAGCAATGAAAAACAAGAGACAAAAGGAGTGGTGACAAGAGTGCGGAAAGGCTTATTCAGCTCAATTCGGCGACCACTTTCTCACGCTGAATCAGCAGGGAACGACGGCACAACATCCCATGCAACATTCACCTTCACACTCTTCACCTCTATTACAAACAAAGTGCCATCACCTCTCCAAAACTTTTCGTCATAACATATCGCAACAACCCATTAATGCAATTGTCGCTATAACTAATGTACATCACAAATCAAGAAGGGACGAAATATACTCGCAACGATGGGTATGGCGCTGGGCAAAATAGAATACCTGAAGTGATTGCAACATCAGCTATTAGCTAGTGATAAGCTGCAATCGCCAATATCCAAAGACGATCACTAAGCAACAACCATCGAAGCGATATTCAAGAGTTGACCATCGACAGAAACTTATCCATGTGGATAACGCTAATTACTTGGAACACTCTTGCATAGTTCGACTGATCAGTTAGATGCTATTCAATTGCTTATCACCCAAAGGTAACCAAAATAAGAGAACAAATTCACTTAAGTTCCATCGTTTCTTGAAACGAAATGAGATTATATCTTGCAATAACGAAACACACTCACCATATGCACCTTTTAAGCCGAGCTACTCATCTCTTCCCAAAGCTTTTCAACTGTTCAAATAAAACAACACTCTTAAAATTACTTAAATAAACACCACCTTCCTTCGAAAATACTTCATCACTGCACAATGACCCAACCGATATCTTAGCAATTATAGAAGCCATCAATCTCAATTACCATTACTCTGCTCGGAGTTCGATGTGGTGGTGGAAGAAGCGGAAGAGGTGCAAGGTTGTGCGGCAGGAGGCGACAGTCGCATACGCTTATTGCCAGTCGTACCCGTTGCACAAGCAGGAGAATCGCTTCTTCTACCCACCCGATCCATCAATGCCTCCTTGCCTTCGAGTGATAACTGCAACAACGCATTATAAACATTAATCCCGCTCTCACATTCATCGACAGAAGCCCTTAACGATGTATGAAAATATCTTAAACGCCCATCAAACACCCCTTTTTAGCTGGTTATCTCTTTAAAATAAGCCAGCAGCTACAATGGATTTCAATTCCGACTCCAAACTCAACTAGACCCTGGCCGGAGTCAACCCACTTGCATAAAGTCGTTGACATAACGTAGATTCCTGAACAGTCGGCTACTGTTGATAACGTGTTCTATCGCATCCCTAAACGCAAAAACTCATATAGTAAAACTATAGTTCTAAAACTACCGTGCAAACTATTCAGGAGCGCGCATAGACCAGGAGACATTATATCGGCGCATGAAAAAAAGGAAAAAAAGTGAAGGAAGTGAGGGACCTCGAGGTCGCAAATTTGTAATTTAAAAAAAAAAGTCAGTGCGTACAACGCTTGTAAAAATATAGTTTCTTTACACATATGGGAATACAGCAATGAGTTGATTCACTAAAGAAAGTATATTTAATTAAAAAAAAGGCCTCCGATCAGGAAATTTCCTGAAGAAAACCTTTTCCGGAAAAATTAAGCAAAGACCTGAAAAGTTTCTCGAAAGCGATAGGTAAAAGATTGCATTCTTAATAAATCCTAACAGCAAAAGGGATAAAACGTAAACAATTCTGTTCATAGATATACATTTTTTGCAAACAAAAACAAAGCATAAACGAATACTTTTACTCTCATAGTTAAAATCGTCACCATAATTTTTTAATGGAAATTGTGGTTTGCCGCTATTTGTAGCCTATATTTCTAAGCCATTTTACTTCGAAGAACTTTATGATCTCTTTCTTGTACTATGACCTCCTCTGAATACAAGTTTTTTGAAGCGGGTAAATTCACGCTTCGCAATGTAAGAATAATAGAAAATCTGTGAATCACTGAAAATTGCAATCTCCCATAATATGTATGCACAATACTTCAGTAACATCGAAAAATGGAAAAAAGCGCAAACATCCGACGCTCAGAGTTTTCTAGCGCCGTCGTATCGAAAACCTATGCCAACAACATAATGAAAACTACTAATCAGAGATTAGTCACCATAAACAACTATCTGTAAAATAACCGGAAGTAGATGGAAGGTAGCAGGGACAAGTCTGCCTACAAATGATTCAATTATAAATAAATAAAAACTGATGAGCAAAAATCTTCGACGCCTCAATGAATTACTTAAATTTTTTCATCCGTAACGAAATGACAAATGATGAATATATTTTATCAGCGAATAATATCACAATCAACTGCAAAGAGATAACGCAAAAGTGGAGCCATTTACGAGTCACTAAAATATTTGAATGAATGATGTAAGAATTGATCTAAGGAAAAGCAAACCAAACCTCGCCTTAGGCAGATTGGAATTGGTGGTAAAATTCGGCGCAAATCATACTCCGAATTCTTCTTTTTTTGCCGCAAATATTAAAGTGGATAGAGAAAAAACTACCAACACAGCTGCGAAATTCAAAAAGCTTGAATTGAGCCAAATAAACAGATGCAGCACGATAAAAGACTACCTTAAAAAATGCGATGCCACCAGTATCTCCTAACTAACCGATCACTGTTTCGCTTTAAGAAGTATTCTTTTTAGAAGCTTCTTCAAGGAGCTCTACGAAATCTTCAAATGGCATCACTATTCTATTATCCCGAACTTAAACAAAGAAAGCGCTATTCGAAAACATGCAATATTAAAAAAAAGCGTCTACTTTCATATAGCATTCAATCATCAGAAATACTAAACAATCACCTCATGACATTAAACTCGAAGTAACAACAATATTATTATTAGATTATAAATGAGTTCATATGCCAAATAAGATGAATGAAATTCACTCATAGCGTTACTGCTGCATGCAACCAATATGAGGTGAAAATAAAGAGGGACATACAGATGGTGATGATGAAGTGCCCATATTGGGATGTGTTGCGAATCCCACATTTTGATGCGCGGCAAGTGACTGTAGAAATGGATTCAGATGTTGCAACGCTGCCGAAGATGCGCTCAGAAACTAAAAAAATTCAACAGCAATGAATTATTCAGAAATAAATTAAACAGCAATACGTACTGAAGCATAAAGATGTGAAATATATGCTAAAGAAAGAGTCAAGTGGTTCTATATCATAGGAAGAGTCGAGTGGTTCTATTCCATTAAAAACTTCATTCAGCAGAGGCAAAAAAATTCGGTCACTCGTGATTTCAGGTGACAGAGATGAAAGTAAGGAAAACTGGAACCTCATCAACTGAAACCTACTCGAAATATCGTAAAAATGCAACCCATGCAGAAATCACTTACTTCAGAATGAGATAAACTGCGTTGATCATTGCAACTCAGGACTACACCGATCATCTAATATGAATGCATAAAAAGTAGTACCAATAACTACAATTAGACCGAAGCAACATGTATTCAAATTTAACGCAGCGTTACAAATCGACGTGAAGGAGCTGCCAAAACACTTGATCACATCTGATCACCGTTCATTGAATCTCTAATAGGTCAATTTATTAATGCGCGAAACAATTACAGCTGCTGTGAAAGGAATGAGTCAATTTGTGTCTATCTTGTACATAAGCTTTGATTCAAATAGTGTTATTTCCGACTAGCATAAAAATAGTTCTACAAATCGCCTATCAACTATAGCTGAAATTCAACACTAGAACATAAACAGTCGAGAATGAACGTACAGCATAGGAAATACCGATATGAAATATTGAGCAGTTAATCTGACTGCTTCAAGGTATAAAAAGGACGATAATCGCCTCCTTCGATGAGGCAACAGAAAACATTCCAAAACGTATAAAACCACTTTCCTATCATCGCCTCATTGCAAAAAAAAAGAAAGAAAAAAAACACAACGAGAAATAATATTGCATTAGAATGTGTCCTAATGACTCAAATCACATATAGCAAATTATATGGGAATTCCAACTTGAGCTGTATTATAGGGGAATTCCAGCTTGAGCTGTATTATATGGGAATTCCAACTTAAGCTGCATTACAGGGGAATTTCAACTTAAGCTGGAAGCAGCTACATCGCCTCAGTTATAAATTCAGGCAATTTTGGTATAAATAATAGACGACCCCACCGAAAAAATTGTTTATGAAACAATACTAATTTTACAAAGTTGTAGACTAATCGAATTTTTAAACTCATATGTACTCAACTTATCTGCAGCCGAAAATTCTCTCAGAGAAATTATTCGTTAAAATGATAACAGAATTGACAGAAACTTTAATCGCTCAAAGAAATGGGGAAATTTCTACTGGAAAACAACAGGCTTTTTTGAATAGTAATAAGACAATACTAAAGACAGTAATAAACAAAAAACAGTAAAACTCCAAACAGCTATTGAATTCCTTTAGTAGTTAAGGAACGACTCGATTTCCGCGACATCAACTACCTTCTACACTGTAAAAGAATGATTTAGCCTATATTCAAATATTCTTTCCTTTCAACGCATCGATAGAGATTCATTGAAGAAGCTGGATATGGTGACAGTATCTTTAACTGATTTACAATTGTGGCAGTGTCGCATATGAGACTGTAGCCTACCACAGTAATGTTGCATAGAAGACTGTAGCCGACTACAGTAATTGAATCCCACACGAATACGATCATTTACAATAAGGACAACGCTGAATCAGACCTCAAATAGAGAAAATAGAAAAGAATGCGTACAATGCAGCAAGCATTTCGTTTGACGCTATTTTTCCTAAAGAATTATGAATTTATTGCCACCACTAATATCGTCGAGTGATCTGGTGGCAATAAAATGAACATTTAAACATAAATGCATCAAATGAAATTAAACAAAGGTTTACGCAGTAGTATATTATATATATATATATATATATATATATATACACACAGTTGTCTTACTAAAAACATCAACACTTAACAATCCCTCACCTAGCATTTGCCGACTTCATCCCCTAACAGCAATAAAATGTTAAGATGCGCCCGTTCACTTATCTCTTCATTATTGTCACCGGTTGGTTTCATCTGCTCATTATCGTCACCGGTTGGCCCTTCATCTGTTTTGACTATATGTGGAATGAGTAATTCAACGAAACACCTTTCCTATGCGCAAATTATTAATGTGAACATAAAATAACGGTCGACTGCCAGTGAAATCGCAAGGCTACTCCAAAGTGCGCCAATGCGCTGCTCATAACACCAATCAGACCGGAAGATATCGGCGGCATTCCCGTTCAATTCACTCAGTGCCCTCTCTGGACTTGAACAGTCAACTCACTGAATGTTCAGCCGATTGCTCCACAAATGAAGAGAGTTCAACGAACTCGCCGAATATTACTGATACATAGCGCAACTAATTTTTGTACAATGGGATTTTTTCTCGCTAGTGATAGTATCAGTCGAAAAGCCAACAACCGATCATATAGCGGCTAAGAACAAAATCAAACGGAAATTCCACCCACCTGAATAGGAAAAGAGGAAATTTTGGTGCAGAATTGATCCCGAAGAGTAAAATTTTCCCAATCCGCGGGGTAACCGGAAAAATATATTCGTATGAAATCGAAAATCATGCGGCACTTTCCGCTTGTGGATGAATCCTAAAAGTAGCAATAAGTGATCACTAAGCGCAACTTACAGCGATACAATTTACATACGAGAATAAAATCAACTACGAAAACCTACTACCATTTATAGCTTATTGGTGCGGGGAGTTGTCTCTAATTAATTGGCTTATATTATGCGCGAAATGAAGTCAAACAAAACATAACGAATCGGGCACAAAGTTTCTGGAATTTCATACATAATGGCCTCTTACTCAACCATTCATTAAAACTTCACTCTTATAGAAATTTATCGCTTAATCAATCTTATCCCTCAAAAATCAGCTTTAAAGATAAATAAACTTATCATTAAAAACGAAATCAGTTTCGTCCTCGGATACCGCCCTTTCAACGATCGCCCGATAACGACGTCGTGATAACAAATAGGAATGAAAGCACCCTTTTATTCAGTACAAAAGTATGAGCCGACCCACCCACACACACACATACGTACACACACACACACATACACACACACACACACACATACATCCACAGGTTTGCGTCTGTCTCTATGATATTGCGCGGACCCACAAAAACAGCGTGGGAAAGATGGTGAATGGGCCATTTCAATTTCAAGCAAAAAACACTACGCAACACATTGCTCAATCTACATTAATGTTCTCATTCAGAGCACATTATAACTACGATACGAATACTATGTGAATTAATAAAGTTTCAGAGAGAAACTACAACACCTCACATGCAATACGATAGTTACATTAATAGCTCAGGAGAGTGATTCAACGGTCAAACCAGACAATACGCATTGAATGGACGACGTCAAAGAAAGAATATCATCGAGTATAGCAAGCATTGCTAATAGGTGATTGCTGATAGATCATGATGAAGCCCCTTCAATAGCGACTTCGTTACGATAATGCAAAAACACTGCAAAATTGATATTGCGTATTGCATTATTGCAATATGCAAAATTCACTGCAAAATATTGCATTCCAAAAAAAATTGCAAAACTGATTTCGCAAAAAAAAGAGCTTCAATGAAACAATCAGATATGATCATTGATCGAATATCAGTCCCTATTTAATTTCGTTTACTAATTCAGGTGAACGATGATAAATAAGGGATCTTTTTATATCGATGAAACTGAAACTGATTATAAACAAATAAATCTGAAAACTTTTATTGAAGAATGCAAGAAATGTCAGCACTCAAATCTGAACGATGAAATACCGAATGCAAAAAAACTGCCATTGGAGCCATAATAGATCAAAAAAAGAAAAACTGATCAATGTTTCACTACTTGAAGCAAAAATGAAGGCTAAGAGGGCCGTGAATGCAATTTAAAGTACCATCGATAATTTCATTGTAAACCAATATCGATTAACAACTTTCCAATTATTAAATGAAGACCCGTTGACCGGCCGATCAGCACCAACGGTCGGCCTCTTTAACGCGTTAGCACAAGATTCCGTGATAGGCAGCATAACCGAAGTTACTCAAGGTTGACTGTTCTTCATTTGCCCTCTCAACTTTTTTAATATTCCTTCCCAATCCTACAGCTCGAAAGAGATTTTTGTATTCAGGGAAAATTTCAAGCAAGGGTCCCTTCTAATAACCTATAATAAACCAGAATTTGGTAGGGGAGAGTTGCCACAGTAGAGAGAAGGTAAAGAAGGAGAGACGGACAGCAAGGTGCTTATCTCAACTGACAAAGAAGGAACGCCTTACCTCAGAGTGAACTTTTTTTTGGCAATCTCAGCCAGCGAGTGTGCATTTAAGCTTGGGATGAATGGATTCGATATGAAGAAATACAACAGAAAGCAAAGGGCACTGTGGGAAACCTCAACAAACATCATTGATGCGCATGCGTCCTTAACATACACTTAGATAGATGTCTGAAGACACCAATAAAGTGAGAGATAATCACCGCAATACAACGATAATTAAGAGATGATAGGAATGCGCCGGATGCAAACTCAGAAGGCTCCGAAGCCCCGTTGAAAAGGAGCTTTTTCTCACAACTTCTGGATGATACTGTGTTAGTATCGAGGCTCCGAACGTACCAAAATTCATGAGTCTAAGTTAAACTCCAAGACGCCTTCCCTGAACCACAGCACATGGACTACTGCCAAAACACTAATATTCCTACTGAATCTGGATCGTTTTTGGCAAAAATGGCCATATCAAGTCGTACACCTATACATTATCGTTCCGCTGCTTTCTTTGCCTCCTTATTACTATCCGCAAATTAATTTAGCCTGCCAACTTTGTGAACGCGCACAGATAAGTGTTCTCATCAAAACTCAAATTTCTTCCGCCATTCCCACCACAATGTGACCATCTCAAATGTGTCCTCAACAATGAGGAAACCGAGAGATTCAGGATTATTGAAGAAAATATGCATAGACTTCAATTTGCTGCTGTCTACACAAAGATTATGCATAATTTGATTGCTTTTAAGATAACAATAAAAAACTAATAAATCAAAAAAGAAAAGAAAGAAATCTGCAAATGTTTAGGAACAAATATTCATTGTAATGAAGCAGAAGCAAAAGTTAGAGTGAATAAACTAAAAAAAAAAAAAAACAAATGAAAAATGGATCCCACACAGAGAAATTTTCCAATCATACTGTCAATGTTTCAGAAATGAAAAAAAATGAAAAATCTTTCCCTTTTTTTAATCAATTCAACTACCAATTTTAATTAAGTTTCTTCATTTATTTCTTCACAATTTCACTATTCATTCAAAAAAACGATGAACACAAGAATTTTACCTCGAGATTCTCCACTTTCACGTCCTTCATGGAATTCACAATTAGCAATTTGACTGTTGCGAACTGAAGTGAGAAAAACCGTTAATTCTGAATAATTACGGCAATAAATACGAAAATTCGAGAACAAAAACAACACTCTATGCAACATAAAGCGACACAAAGCATAAAATAATACCGACATTAAGTATTCAATAAAGCGATGAAAACAAGAGTAAACAATAGACGACGATCAAAATACCAATCGTTATGTAATTTCCTAAATGGAAGCCGATAAGTCATCAATATGGATCAAACATAAAAATCAATAACTATTAAAAAACAGTTATTAAACACTAAAAACACAACAAATAAACACCCGCACACAACCAAAGAAACATGACGTCATCGAGTTGCAACGAAAGTAAAAATTTTTTGCCGTTATATCTATCTGTCCTCTCTCCTCTCCCCTCTTTCACAAGATAGAGGTGGACGTATTTTGCTAGAATGACTACCAACGTTAGTATATTCTGTTTGATGCTTAGTTAGGTAGGAAAGAACGTACAGGAACACAAGGAATTTTGTAGAAATTGTTGAAGAAAAAAGAAAATGAAAAAGAAAATCCACTGCGAAAATCGAACAAAAGAGTAAATCTCATAAAACAGAAAAGATAAGAGTATAGAGGCAAAAACATCGTTACATTTGTAAATCATTTCTATACACTGCATCCGAGAAATGAAATAAACGTAATCATCAATCAATGAAAAGCAAACTTCCCGCATCAAAAGTCTCTAAATTCGTAGTTAAATATCACTCCTGAAAAGTCTCCACTTTAATATTCCAAAGTTGAACGCACTGATCTTCTTGCCAAGCCCATTATAACACATAACCTTGGTAGGCTAAGCCCTAGTCTATTATACGATTAAATTTCCGTTTTTTCCGGCACTCACAATATTAAATACATAGATTTCTTAGCTCCTTCCCTTCACCTTTTGTTTTATATTTTTCTCCTCGCTCCCCCTTTCATCGCAATGAATTTCACCTCTAAAAGTCCAAAAATCTGAGAGAATCAGGAACGTCGATGAATGGAATAAGTTGAACATTTTACAATCAAATTGAAATGAACGAAATATTCTATAACAAGAGCTATCTTTAATATCATTAGGCTCGTAAAAAGAATGATTGGCAACCCTTAAATGGTATAACGATGAAATTCAAGGGACCGGAAATTATCCAGGAACTAAAAAAAGTGAAGAAGCTTACTCCGTCAATCCGTATTCCCTAAACCTATTAGTT
Source organism: Baylisascaris schroederi (assembly GCA_006503575.1). Lineage (NCBI taxonomy): Eukaryota > Metazoa > Nematoda > Chromadorea > Rhabditida > Ascarididae > Baylisascaris > Baylisascaris schroederi. The sequence continues at coordinate 89,291 of QEWY01000629.1, read as the reverse complement.
CAGCTAGTTCCCTCTCATCTTCCCAATTCCTTCTCATCTCTTTCATCCCTTCCTAACGGCTCAATTTTCATGTTCACCTAGGGATGAGCAAATCGGATTCCAAAGCAGAAACCGAAATGAAAAACTACGTAGATCTAATGATTGCTTCATAGGAAAGAAAGAAAGCAACGTACTGATAAAGGGCTAGGACCATCGAATGCACGCAAACAACCAAACAATACTGAGCGAACTTTTTGAAAAAAAAAATTGCTACGTGAAGGTGTAAATACTTTGTTAGAGAACATGTATATTAAGAGAGCGCAGTGATGAAAAAGAGTAACGAATAAGGCGCGTGGGAATTCCCACGCTCACTGGTGGGAACGTGAACGCAGGCTGTGACTTCTCTCTTCTCCAAATAGCATTTACTCATATCCCAAAACGCTACCTGGCCGGTAATATCCACCTGATTGTTGATCCTTTACGGTTTATTGAAGGTGCATGAACAAGCGGAATCACAAAGGTTATTGCACTCACTGAAACTTAACGAAAAAAGTAGGACGAGATTAACGCGGAGTGAATATATATATATGCCTTTAAAGCCGACGTCGGTTGCACAAAAACTAAGAGCTGTTTAAATCATTAAATAACGTTCGGCTGTCGATAGCATGATGTCGATAATACAAATCAAACCTCTTAATGTGGTGTTCAATTGAAAGTCTGCAAACTTACAATCCCACTATGTACAATTCTAAGAAAAAAAAAGGATTAGTTAATATAAAATCGAATAGTAACGAATAAATAAACTCACTAATCCCTCGCACGAATTATTTAGAATGTCAAATAAAATCAAGTGAAAAACCCCTAAGAGTTTCATCGAAGGAAATATCGTACGAGAGCAACAATAGATTCACATCGATCATCAAACCAAACTGAAGTATTCATTCATTTCGAATGATAATTGATTGTGGGAATGGGTCAATTATAGAAGAAAATATGCTGGGAAATCACTGCAATGTTCGAATACGACGATGATAGTGTGCAAACTAGAGAAACTATGATAGAGAACTGTGATCGATAAGAAACGATGCTTCAAAGATGAGATGCAGACAACGAAGCAAAATAAAACCAATTTCGAATGACATTCGGTCATATTTCGCTATTTTAACGCGAAAATTTCGATAATTATTCAACAGCTAAATGACACCTAAACCTTATATGTTGAACTATAAGGCATTTCTGTTAAGCGATAAATACCACCCTTTAATTTCCATTGTGACCCATTGAAAGCTCTTATGAGCAATATTCATTCCATCAATAATGTCTTGTAACATTGTTTAAATAAAGTTTTCTTATATAACAACTGTTTCCTTATTACTGTACAATTCCCCCTCTCCTATTTCGAGGAAAAACACTCCTATCAATTGAAGCGCCTCCCGCTCAATATCCCGCAAATCAATCACCTCAGATTCCTTCCATCAATACTCAGTCGCTATAATACTGCAGTTCGATCCGGCCAAGGCCTTTACTTACAAGGATGAAATTCGGCAATATCCTTGTGACCATAGTGGTACCTCAAACAGCTATTTTTTATTGATAATTTATCGACGAGGACTCCTTGAAACATCTTCAATTTGAATCTCATGGAAAGAGAAGCCTCGATCAGATACTCCTCTCTTCAACAATCTCCTCCCATATATCTTCTTTGAAAGTTGGAATTACTAATGAATCCCATGATTTAAAGTTTTTCCTTCCATTCCTTCCACATATAATACTATGAAATTAGCCAATCCCCATTGACGAAAAGGCATACCTCCGGTAGAAGCTGGTTCTTGAATAGATTTTGGATGAATGAAAAATAGACATTGAGAGCAATAAAGAATTTAGCACGCATTCAAGCTTTACTAACACAATAGAATAAAGAGTTTGAAAACTTATTTAAATAAAAACTCGTAAAAGTGCATTCATTCACTCATTATCCTATATATTCGTTTTAAAGAATTTAGCTTGAAAAACTTAGGTTCCACAATATATTTTGGAAGAATTTTATGATCATAAATTCAGGCAATAGCATAAATTCTTTCCACTTTTATCTCATAGTGAATGCAATAAAAATTGAACAGGTGAGCAACGTAAATAAGAAGAAAGAACGAACAAAAAGGTTCTTTCCCACGCGCTAACTTCATAACGCAATATCAAATCATCAAATCGATTAGTGCTTAGTCATAAATGTTCAATATTTATTTAGAGAAATACCTCATCTTTTATGCTCTAAAAAGTTGAATTCCCATTGAACGAAGACCGTAACTAAGTAGTAGAATATTTAAAAACTAATACCACCGACGAATCTCACCCTTTTCTCTCCCTCCCCTCCCCCCTCCCCTGCCTTCGCGGGTTACCTCCGTTTTGGTTATGGTTGCCGTAAGTCACATACAAGAGTTCGAGTACGACTTTATAACTTCACTAATTTCGAAGTGAAAGCGATACGAAATGACACTTATCCACGCTGAATGCTTTTTTCATTAAATAAAATAAATAAATAAAATTGTTTGCCGAACTTAACAACCAACGCAAATAATCTAATTTTATAGTAGTTACTAATAATTAGAAAAAGATAATTGCTGATTATGCAACAATCGTCAAATGCTTTCAAAATCAAAGTGAAAATCACCAAACATTTGGATCCAAAAGAAAAAAAATTCACTTAAAATTGCTACTTCACATTTCAAATAGCCAAAGTTCCAATCACAAATGCAAGCTTAAGGAACAGCTAATAAAACGCCCCATGCGCATATACAACAATTATTTAGTGAAATAAATGCACAATATAACCAAATCCCCCCTTACCCCCCTCCCCCCCAAAAAAAAACTTCTTGAGGCAACGTTTCAAAAGTCGATGTTTCAACCAACCAAGTGAGTATTCAAGGAACACCGTTTACATGATAACTCCTAAACTTCAGTTAAAACCCCTCAGACACCCAATCTCAGTGGCTCTGCCTACAGAGTAAGTAAGTGAAAAAAATTAGGATTAAATATAGTAGAAAAGCAGTCAATATGCGCAAAAACAACACTGCAGTGTATAACCCTGAAATATGCTTCCCAACTAGATGCAACGCATGCACAAGAGAAGTGATACAGAAACAGCGACAAATAGTGCTCAACGAAATTGCCACGGTTAAGGACCTAACTGATAGACGAAGGATCCCGGATTCCGGATTCAGGAAGTACGAAAAAGTTCCCACTTGCCGCGTGAAAATTTCCGTGATTGTCCATCCACAACAGTAAGCCAAGACAAGGATAATGCCACCAAAGGACTTATAAAACACCATGAAATACTGTAGGATAACATACGATCCTACCGAATATCCTCAATGTTAAGTGACCTATAATCTCCTCGAAAAGCAGCTAAAGATCGTAACAGAATTGCCATATAGAATACAAAACGACGAATATATGCCATCATCGAATTTTCAGCAATTCGATGAGCACCGTAGAGAATAGTCCCAATTCACCTTACCATTTCGCAATTCATCGAACATAATAGCCTATACAAATAACAGCGCCACTACACCAGCTAGCTAGCTGCCTGTATAATAATATAGCCCTAGTGAATCGAGTTAAATCACCTGCCTAGTAGATTTTATTATCAATAGAACACAAATAAACTTGTTTGTAGACGAATGAGTGAACTATATATACCTACCGCAATGACGATTCAAGCCATCAAAAATATTTAACTGGTAAACGAATGTGTATTGTTGGATGTTAGCAAACGATTGTATAGTTGTATGCGGGAGGGCGAGGACGCTTATCCCACAATAATATCAAATGTCATCTGGGAATGCATTATGTAGAGGAGAATACATGAGAGAATTCGCACTCGACTCTGGGAATAAAGACGATTGCGATGTGTTTGTGTGTGTGAAAATTTCCCAAAAGATGAGCACCAAATGCGCTAAACGGCATTCAAAACGACGACGGAAAACGTTTCATACATTTTACATCAAAATTTATTTCATCTTTTTCAATATTATTTAACGCTTAGTGGAATAATTGTTTTATTTAAAAAAAACAACTTTTTTATATCAATGAATCTAAATGTGTGATTGAAGATTCCATCTTAGTAGCTAATATTTTAAAAAAAAGTTTTGAATTGAAGAAAAAAGGCGAACGCAAAAAAAAAATCAGTTAATAGTTAGTTTTAGTAAAATTTCAGCAATAAAATATTCTCTCAAGTAGCAGTAAAATAGTCAACGGAAAGGAAGCTGAAAGAAAAAGAGAAAGAGAAAGCAGGAAAAGAGGGGAACCTGTCGATGGGAAGACTTACAAAGGTGCTCACAAAAATTTGTTCATTATGCAATCATTTAGCAATACACGTCTAAATACGCTAATTCATATTCGCCTTTAAAACAATATTGCTTAGTATTTAGAGCAATCAGCTATAATTAAGTTCTAAATGGCATTTAGTTGTAAATAATAAATAGCAATCCAAATAATTAATAAAATAATAAGTTCAGTAAACAAGCATTTTCAAATGTAAGCACCCATAATTGTTTAAAGTTTTCATCCCTCACCAACATGATTGTCAGTTAGAAACAAACGCCTAGCCAACATTTTCGTTCGAAAGGGCGAAGAAATTGAAAGTTTCAAATAAAATTTAATTGTCAAGTCTCGGTCATATGATGTAAATAAATGCTCCTTTGAATGAACACTGCAAGCAAAATCAAAAACATTCACCTGTTATCGAAAAAAATTAGTGGAACATTTCTTTCAACCATTATCATCGCAATCACACAGGAGGTTCCAGCCTTTTCCTCACATAGAAAAATTCACTCGTCAATTATAAATTGGCCAAAATGAATGGCTAAAATGGCCAAACGAAAAAATTCATCCCGAAATTTCCTATTCGCTTTCCTTCTTATTTGGCTAAGAACGCAAAGATGAGTTTAAGAAAGCAATTACTTCCATCACGTGGCACACTTATTCTATGAACATCATTTTAAGATGGTTATATTCCCTTCCTACATCTAAATATTGCCTATATTCGTCGATCGTATCTTAAGAGCTTCTTCATCCTCCCAGGGGAAGGGAAAAAGTGAGAAAAAACAAAACACGATTCCCCTTACAATGATCTCGATGAGCATCAATGAGTCACCTGTATGGTAAAACCTTTTATAGAATGAGTGTAAGTCACTTTGCCAATAGCGCTTATTCTTTGCTTATTTTTCATGTGTGAAAAGCATAAAGCCGAAGATGCTGCTGGACACATACATAGGGCTACGAGAATCTCAAAATAAAATAAACCATGAACAGTCCGCCTATCACAGCAAGTGAATATAGATAAATCCAACCACATAACCTGAGTTTATTTCCCGAATTCCAAATAAATTTGACTGTGGCTTTCAGAAACCTTAAATTTTTGCGCAATTATGCCTTTTCACTTAATCACCGAACAGCACTACTGCCCCCTTCCTCTTTCCCCTCTCCATCTTCGAGGGTGTCTAAACAGATGAAAAAAGGCGGCTAGTTATCGGCACAAGTTCATTTATACTGCCCTGAAGGTGACATTCGTATAACCAATACACCCCATTAGAATGCATCACTACAAGTTGTGCTAGCCTCAAACATAACTAAAGCTCTTAGCCTTTACATTATAACTCTGCTTAACATATTTTCTCACATATACGCTCATCATACAGATGACGCATCATGTTATTATTTAGTCTTTGAATCATTTCCTAGTTCTTTCGAATTTTCAGAAAAAAAGCGCTCCACGGAACGAATATAAAATTCGCATGCGATCTTCTCATATTCCTTCCTCGCAAATTTTCTTCCATCATTTATAAGAATATGCGTTTGCTTAATTCGCTTCATTTCTAGCCGTTATGAATATATAGGATACCAACAAAAATTGAAAAAAAGATAAATTATTAAGTGGCTCTATGAGATCGACACAGGTCACACAATTACCGCTATGTGCATACTACAAGCAAAACACAACATCGATGATAGCAAATGAAAGAAGCTGGTAAAAATCATAAACGAAACAGAAACCTATCGGAAATAAATGCAAAACGTTGAGATGAGTCGATCAGGTCAATGGAAAAAAAAACCAAAGACAATACGTCGGAATCGTGAAGTGCTATCCGGAAGATTGCTGCATAGTGGTTGAAAAAAATATACTCAAAAAACCGGATATTATCTTCAATAAAACATTGCCAAGAACTGAAGGAAGAAAAATGAATTCAAAATAGAGACAAAATGGTCAAAAATAATTATAAAAGAAAATTTTTATGTTGAAATCCGACTAAAGGGAAAGAGTGATGCTGAAACTTCCACTGCATTATTAAATAAAAAATTCCATCGATTTCTGCAGTTCTTTGCCCTCAACGTTTGCAAAAACCTTTGTTATGATAAACTTATCTTTAAAATTACATATCAATTTATTACATCTCCTTGATCTATGTTCTCAATATGCATAAACCTATTCTTCTACAATAGATTTTCGAATGAACGAACAACAACAATGAGCGAAATCAACTTTCAATAATCATTCATGCATAAAATCAATGGCACTAGTAAACCATTTTCCTTTAAATGCGTTCATTTTGCGACGGGACGTGTCAACGGAAATGACCTATACGCAAATATGAAGCTTCGCTGAAATAAATATTGAAGACGAATAAATGCGCCTGAATTCAATTCAGTTCATTGCTCTTAAATTATTGACAGCTGCTATAACATATAATCGAGTTTATATCGTCGAGTTTAATATGCACCATTGCCCCAAATAGTGCGTTCTATCGACATATGATCATAGATAGCAACTAAGTCAAAGAACCCTTATATTATACATCCATCGAACCTTTGCATACAGAATCAACGCTCATATTTAAAACTTGCTCTTTTAGGATATAATTTCGGTTGAAATCCACTTAACTTTGGGCAAAAAATTTTGATTTCTGGTTCATATTATTAGCGACCTATAAACGCAGCATGCTCTCTGTATTCTTCCGCATAATCCGTCTGCCTAACACTTTCGTCTTTACTCCAAACGTCATCCTCGGTAGCTAGCTAACTATGATTGTACATGAACTCCTCACACTATATCATCATCCAATAAAGTATGTAATAAGCTACCGAGTGTAGCCGAGTCTTGGGTGGCCGAATCGAATGCCATCACCAAAATATCTGCGACTGATGTAAGACAGTTAATCAGAAGCATTCGAAATATCTATATTACGACGATTGTCGTTGTTTATGCAATATTGGGACAGCGTATAGTAGAATCCAAGAGTAGAGTGCATCTTGCAGTTGTGGTGCTCAACCATGCGCAAAATGGCTCAATCAACTTAAGCTTAAAGAAAGGATATCGTGATCTTCATGCGGATATCGAATAAATCTCAGCCTTGATGGCCAAATTTAACCGTACACGCAAGCTTATCCTCTATGACAACGTATTCTTGGTACACTAGAGGAATTCGAATGATTGAACGAAGCCACAAATATAGGTATAACCATGGATGCGGCCGCTGTTCAAACATTTGATTTATGCATTTGAGAGGTCCATTCACACCTCCCTCGACAGTACGATCAAGTCTATTTCCTCCGACCGAGATGCAACTGAGGTCGCGCACATAAGCCTGACCCCAGTCCCATACCAACCTCCTCCCCGGCATTTGAAGCTTGAATTTCTTGGGCATTGTTATATCAAAAGGTTGAAGGGCTTGGGTAAAAAAAAAGGATCACTAAACAAAGTTGTAAAAAGAGACGGCATATACATCGCGACAGATTTCACGAGATTTAAAAATACGAAAACTGGGTTGCGCGCGCCGATGCGCGCAAGTCCATCACTAACACACTAGCAGCACAATAGCTGCTGATACACAGCACACGGGGTACATCATAGCTTATATGCGGCGCTCTCTTCATTCGATCCCCTTATAAGCAAACCCTCGAGAAGTGCCAACGTTGCAGTAATTCATTCACTGAATTAATAACAAAAATATTCACAACTATATTAGCATCAGTATTTTTACGGACGAGGTGAACGGAACGGAAAATACACGAATAAGCGCTGGGGAAAGTTTAGAAAACTCAGAAGAGAAAAATATCTATAAACATTTGATACAAACAGATGCTTCTAATACAAATTTCTAAGCTTCATTAGTGTATACATTTACAGGTGAAAATTCAGCAATCGCAAAATGCTTCTCAATGAAGATAAAAAGCGGAAGCAACGCTCATTGCTCTATTTCACCCCCTCCCCCCCCCGAAATAAATGGCTGTAGGCTCACCTGAACATCGAGGAAAGAAGTCAAAGCAATGCCGCTAGACAATTCCTGTTGCGTTCTGTTCGTAGTCCTCCTTTTGTACGTCAATCTTGTACTGTACTGAACAATCAATCAGCAACTAAAAATAATCTCTTTTAAGTATTCTTCAAATCAGCATAAACGCCGCTCAGATCGTCAAATAAATATTATATCTGAACATCACCTTCTTATAAACAGCGCATAACTACTTCACAAACACACATAAAGCTCTTTGGCTAAACTGCTACCTCCTAAAGTTTTTTGCTGGGTCATTCACCTGCTAGGTTATTCACCTGTAAAAGCTCTCAATCATCAGTTCCCATCATAAATAATAATAAAGCAATGCGACTATATGAAAAATTTCCCATCGATAATGGGTACACTGTTGAAGATTCCCTTGAAAGCACACCTTAATTATTCTACAAGTTCGCGCAATCAACGAATAACGAAAGTGTTCATTTGAGAGCGCCTTTCATCTATTTTCCCTAACATTTAGATCTAAAAGGTTACTTCTAAACCATAAAATTAGATCACTCGAATGAGGCAAGCAATATCAATCGTCAAATGATAACAGAACTGTCTAGAAATGTGCAAGTCACTATTACAGAACAGCGAATGCATCACTCAAAGTCCCCAGATTATCGTTAAATCTTTTAAGGATTTACTTCAAAATTTCTCGACTTCAGGATTGTTCCTTCCAAAATAGCGAAAATTCAGACTCCAATCACCAACTCCAAGCGGAGGAAAGACATTCGTTGAAAATGAAAGCTTATAAACATCGCTAAGATACATACGTTCAAATGATTTGAGAAAAAAAGAGAAAGAAAAAAGAAAAAAGAATAGCACCATAATCAAAGATCAATTACATATTAGGCTGATATTAAGCTGAATATGCAAAAATGACTTTCCTAAAATTTGCATATTCCAAAATATGCCTTA
>QEWY01000629.1:50342-74621 GCA_006503575.1 Baylisascaris schroederi | reverse complement strand
CATATACATATATATATATATATATATATATATATATATATATATATATATGTATATATATATACATATATATGGTTTGTTAAATGACTATTGATTCAATGAAAGAAATAACAGAAGTAGTTACCTGTACGTTCTGAACTTCGAAAACTTTTCCACCTTTGCATTCGGTCATTTTGTGAAGATAAAACGTATGTCCGCCATATGTTTGAAAGAGTGGAAGTGCTAAAATTAACTCGCAATACTCTTTATAAATCAGTGCATTTATTAATAACCATCTAGATTTTTGTGGCATAGAGAATCCACCAAATATAATTTCGTTGTTTCATTTACCAACTGATACAGTCAAAGTGGCCGTTGTGTTATAATGCAAATCTAGATTTTATTGTGTTCGACTTATGTCATATCCGTATGCTATGTATTTTCATCCCTCCACCTCACCTAGACGATGTTAATCTTTGAGATATCGATGCGAATTTAGCAGTTTATGGGCGAATATCGATTAAGAGAATGGACTAAGGAGTTGCTTAGTTAAGTTGTTAAGATCGAACACTAATGCACTACAAGAAATTTTCTGTCTATTTAGTAATTTATTTCATTTCTCTTCACTTCTATCTATAATTGTATATACAAATCAAAATCACACCTATCTCTAATGTAATTTACAGAAAACAAAATTCAATAGCATACTCGCACATGAAAGAACTGCCACAAATTGAAGTACAATCGTTAGCTTTTGCCTATTATTGACCATTTCGTCGAGAATGATCCGAAACCACCGATGAAATCTGAATTTTGAAGCGTCGAATTACCGCAATCTGCAAAGTTAAAGCACGTTCGATTGAGAGACCACCTTCGGCACTGAGAATATCCCTACGAAAAAAAAAACGCAATAACTCGTTTCACTAAGCAATTTAGCATAATCCACTACACATCGAACGTACGCTAAAAGTGAGCTCGTCTCGTTTCATTCGAAATGACGAACAAATGATAACTATTGAAGACGATGAAAGCAATGAAAAGGCTATCAACGTTTGATGGTTGTTTAAAGCAACAACGATTTATGCACCAAGAGAAATAGTAGGGTTTATGTTTGATTCTCCACTTTCTTTTGGTGCCAATAAAAGAGTCGCCAAATAGAATTCGATTTGAATGAAAGATGACAAGTGGACTGGTCACAACGATTCGTTTACCGACAATAAATATGTTGTGCAACGCTAAAAATTCTACAATACATCGAGTGGAAACGTCATCTGTCAAGAAAGCTACGCGGCGGACTCTCGACAAATATGCAACCAACAATACCCACCAACATAGCCATATTTCAGCACCGATGTATGTAACTCATCATCTCAAATGAAGAGAATTTTATTCGTCATATATATATATATATTGTTTGCTTACAGCATGTATTTTATGGATTTTTTTCTATAGTGTGCTTTTAGAGACGTTTGTTAGATGGTAAGAAATGTTTGCAGTGAGAGAATGACGCTATATTTGCTTTCATTGAAAGCTGAACAAGAAGAATTTATACTCGTTAAAAGATGAAAGAATCTACAAAGCGAATAGAGAATATTTATATATATATATATATATATATATATATGACATATTGATGTTGAAATGTTTATTGTTGCAATATGACTCTAGCTTTACCTTTACGGAATTGAGAAAAATATCTTTGAAATAAAACATTTTAGCATTGAGCAACTAACCATAAGGGCTTTTATTAACGTTACGGTACGCTTATTCAATATGTGATACGAATACAGATTCTTTTTTTTAAAACGATATTGAGCAACTGAAAATGCACACCTTTGCATTCGATTAAATATATTTGAATCGCTGAAGTAGATACTGCAATTTCGTGGAAATTCGTTTAGGTAAGATTAGTAAAAAGGAATATCGCACTTCATAGAGGAACTCTACATCAACAATGAAACATTGATCCGCTAGGACAAATATCGATCGATCACGTCATTTTCGATCATCTACTTACAGTTACCATTGTAGACGCACCCTCAATGACTCATCATTCCCCATTACTCTGTATTTTTGATTTTTATTTTGGAAATCCTTCAGTGATTAACTGCAAATTTTGAAATCTACAACAAGCGAACGGCAGTCGGCTGGTTATAACAAACGCTTTAGATTGGAGAAATTCAGCGACATTCAAAATAGAGCAGAAAAAAATTGAAAATTCCAAAAAAAATGAAGAAGAAAATCATTTAGAAGTGTTAGATAAACGGCGCCTTCCCCATTTCTCCAGCTTCCCTCAGAAAAAAAAAAGTTGGACAAAACTTGATCATTTACGATTCCTTTTATTCCAATGATATTGCTAGTCATCCCACTAAAATATGATATTTCGCCGCTTACCAATTAGCTAATCCAAAACTCTGACTCTACTCGGTCATACATATTTACCCAAAGCTGAATCTCAAGTCTATTTTAAAAATATGGCCGAAGTGCAGAATATACCTATCCACGCTGTGGCTCATTTCTTTTTGACTGTGTCAGCATAAAAACGACGGCAACAGTACAGGATTTTAAAGCTCCAAAGAAGGTCACATTGGCTTCGAAGGCTAACGCTGTCCCAGAAGGCCGTTGACTTCAACTCTGAAGGCGTTCGAGATGCTGTTGAGATGGATTCACAATAAGGCGCACCCATATTGTCGACGGACTCAGCTACATTTCAAATTGCCCACCTATGATGGCAAAATTCTCAATCTTCATTGTTTCAATAAAATTTGGCCTAAATCATTCATGAATAAACTCATTGAGAATATTTATTTTAGCGTCAACATATCAACATATTAGAATGAACGCAAATATTTCATAAATTGTTAGTTATGCGATAATCTATGAATAACGAATAGTTAGTGATATGTGCAAATAAATAATAAGTAAAGAGACACCAATAATTGCCAATAGTAGTGAGTAAATGCCCACAAAATAAATTCACTTTCAGATATATGTTGAGTGATTTGGTCAACCATAGATAATAGGGGAAAAAAAAGAGTGAAAACGGCTGATATATGAGCACAACGCATAGATGTCCAACACGAGTATGGATCACCTGAATATTTGTGCAATGATTGCATCAAAACCAGTCTTGGCTTGAATCGTCATACGAACAATATACGTCAATTATTCCAACAGTTTCCGTTATTTTCGAATTTTTAAATCGTCACACATTTATTGTTGCGATCATTGCGCAATCCGATTAAAAACAACTTACTCGTTGATAGTAAAAGTTTAGTACCAATTGGTGACAGATGGTGATATATAGCAGTTCCTCGATAAGCCGATTAAATAGACTGTCAAAAATGTAATACCTCAACAAAATGCCTAGTCAATCTCTAGTGGTATTTTTGCAATCTTCTAACTATTAGTATTATTTAATACAACCTATAGTTATGTGGCATCAAATGAGAAACAACAAAGCAAAGTGTTTTACAAGAATATAGTTATTTTCTACGCACAAAAATTTCTATCCGATCTGAAGTTCATGTTTCATAAATCTATTAGCTTTCGTTGTTCTACCTTGCTATTATTGCTTGAAAATCATAAATAAGATAAAGGTAAACGATAGCTTAGCGATTATTAGTGGAATTCATGTGAAGATTGGTTTTTACATGGTCAACAAGTGTACAAGTTGTGTGTGTTAAAATTCACTAAGCTGTGATTGTTTGATTTTGATTTATTTGTATTTAAGTTGGGAATTATGTTGGTTGGAAATGAGCGATTAAATGATTTCAATATAGGATTGCAAAAATTTGCGAAGATTTCAAATCCAGGATTTTTTTGCTCATGTAGAATGAAGGATCAAGCACTTTCCTCATCGATTTTCCCTCAACATTGAGAGGACCTAAAAGAGAGAGAAAAAAAAACGAGAGGATTATGAAGGAGTTTTTTTCTAAGAAAATGGGATTCAGTAAGTTTGCATAGACTTATATTATTTTTGACACATATTTTGAATATATACATAAGTCATAATTTCATAATTTTCTATTGGTAATTTGTCGACTCAAATTATGTCCACATATCGGCTACCGTATTTGTTCTAAACAGCTACCGTATATTCAACGAGTTCTTTGGAAGCCTATCGAGATGAAGAGGCAAAAGTGCCTGTAAAGCAGATATGCCCTATTCCAATTTCAAGAATGTAAGCTATCATTATTTGAGCTTTGAGTTGTAAAAATTCTAGCGATGATATTTACTTAAATGATTCCCAATATAATAAAATATAGGTATAAATCGTTCTTGCATAATATACGATTATTTGTAGTTTATAGTTTGAACGGTTCTAAGTATATCACAATGGAAATACTATTAATAATCCGAATCGATTATCGAATATCCTTGAAAATTCCCTTTTTTTTTTTTTTTTGCTTCCGAATTATTAAGGCCGCATCACTCGTTAGGAACACGCACGCGCACTCTCTCTGTCTCTCTTTTACGCGTTCGCTTGTGACGAAATATGCGCGATTGTGGCGAAATGTGCCAACTCAGTCTTCCTTTAGCATTTCCGGTTTATTTGGCTGAGGATTTCCGGTTTAACATTTCCGGTTTATTCATGCGTTGGAGTTTTTGTTTGGCTGAGGGATTCGAGGCGGTCATTGATGGTACTTACTTGTTATAGGTGCTGTTCTTGTTATGCCGCGTAATTAGTATGGTACAGTTTCAGTGTATGGTTTTTTTAAAATATTTAACAGTTTCAGTGAGGTTATTGGACGGAGTTTTCATTGGTCATTTTAGATCCTCTCAATCTGAGATTATTGGCTACAACTTGATTACTGCATGCTTCATTTGGCTGAACTGTTTCTTTTCCGTCCTGTAAGGTTTTCCTCTGTTCCGGAAAACTTGTTCCGAATTTTATTCTAGCTGAAAGTCACCCGAACGTATTCGCTTTTTTTAAAAGTTATTTTTAGAATTTTTTCACGAAACTATAGATAGCTGAAATTCCGATTTGAAAGTTCTTTAAGTTTGGATTGTGAAATAGCAGTTTCATTTTCGAATAGCACTATTTCCGGTACTTTCCACTACTTTCTCTCTTGAAAAAATATTTCCCTTTTCATGAATGAGAGGAAACTGAAGTTGAATAGAATCCGTTGGAAAGATTTAGATTTAAGAGAGTTTCTAACGATAAAGCAGCGGCTCTTAATGTTCATAGATGGCAACTTCTTCATAAACTGACTTCTTTCTTTAATACAACGATGTTTCCTTCGAATTCTGCATGGCAAGGTTTTTTGGTCTTTCTAGTCAAGTAGACCCTCTAATACCTTGCCTCATCCCTCCAGCATCTTTGTTTCAAGCAGTGCTTCCCAGGGAATGCAAGCATTCAGCATAAAGTGCCTACAGGATTTTTATAGCTCTAGAAGCTAGGGTTACCCAAAGAATTGCATAGAATCTCCCACTTTAGGAGGCTTCAAGAATTTCGCGCAACAACGTTGACGAAGTTTAAAATTCCCCGAAATCCAGCGCTCCCCGATACTGAAGGGAGAAAGTCTACGGAGTCCTAAAGCACCCTTAATCCTGGGAGAAGAGGAGGGGAGGCTGACTTAGAATCCCCACTCCTTCGAATGCTGGAGCGTATTTTCAGGTGGCTATTCTCTGGAATTGTTATACTGAAACAGCCTCGTTCCAGAACTAATAAGAAACACCGTAATTTAGCCGATTTGAATAATCTTTAGCTGTAGTAAATTTTTATTATTATACGTATTTTATTGCGTCATTCTAATTGCTTCGTTTGTACGTTTTTCTATTTTATTGCCTTTCGAAACTTATTATGCATTAATAGTGAACAAATATCTGCTACGTTCGCTATTTTCAATGCAAATCAACAAGAATTTGTCGTTATGAAGTACGCTTTGTCTAATCATTTCAGTTCGCGCATTTCATCATTACTCAATTTATTCGCACATAAATCATCTTCGAATTTGCTTAGTGAATAGAAAAATGTCAACAAATTAAACGATTACCGCCAACGATGACGGTTATTGAAAGCAACTTGTGTTTATTATTCGAATTAACATTTGTGCTATTCCATTCGCTTGGCGCTTGGGCGAATATTCAACCGAGTGAGTTGTATTTATTCGTATATCTGCTTTAATTTGCATATTTCATATTTATTCGTATAACTGCATATTTGCATATTTCCATATTCAGCTATTCCCACATGGATATGCCGTTATAATTTGCATATGCACCTAAAAATGAATCTTTGTTTCGTTGTTTCCTTGTTCTTTTCTCTTTTTTTTAATTCATGTGGACAGTCGGGTCGATCAAAATTTGAAGGGTATAATTTTTGCATTCATATTATTTGTTTATAATTTATGAGACCGGTTGGTCATCTGATGGAAACGAGTTAGTTTGACGCGTTTCTTTACTTCGTTTGCTTTAATAAACAGAAAATAGTGACGCAAAAAATAGTTGGAAAATTGCAAATTTATATTTGTAAGTGAAGGTTAGGGTATTCACTCGAAGGTTAGAACTAATAAATGTACGGGTGAATGGAAGTATATCCGCATAGACATGTTTTCTGTGTTTGGCTTTGATAATTAACTAGTTTTTGATAGTGGCTGAAGTAAATCTTGTGTCTGCTTGCGTGCTAAGGATAGGGGAAGCGGGGATGGAAAGGGGGGAGGGAGGGGCAATTTAGAACGTTTTATTCTATATCTGAATCACCTCTATTTCTGTATGAGTGTCACTTTGTAGTGGTGTAGTGACAATGAACCATCATCTCAGTTTATTATTGAAAGCCATAATATGTCATCATTCCTTCTACTATGCTGGTATATTTCTTACGAATATCGAGGTAACTCGACGAAATGCTACCGGTTTTCTATATTTTATAATCTGTAATCATGTGGCTGTGTCTTGAGCAATTGAACATTATTTTAGATATTTGCATTTGGAGACGATACGGAAGAGTTGCCATCAGCGATGTCTAGCAGTGAACTACGAATGTGGCTACGAATAGTCGTTGTTTCTATAACAATATCAGTGATTATACAGGTTGGCATTTTATTTGTGCTATTACTTTGTTCTTAATTTATTTCTAGGTTATTTATTAACCTAGAATTTTATTATTAATACTGTAGTTTAAAAAAATGTTTATTGAAAATGGAATATAATTTTCAGTGGGAATGTTATGATCGAAATTGATTGTAATTGTTTTAATTAGCATAGACAGTGAAATTACACGAATTAATCGCTCATATAATTCTTTCAATTAATTCAGTTGGATATATCCGCTACGGCATTCGATTTGAATTTTGCTTATTCTCTAAGATTAACATCTGAATATATAGCATATAAATGATACGTACTTTATTTTTGCTTAATTTATTTGGTAATTTAAACTTTTAATGTTTGTAATATGGCATACACCATCACTTCCTTTGCACAAATCTGCGGAAGTAGGTGTGAGATTGTTCTTATGGAATTGTATCGACGGCCTAATGAAGCGCGTTCCTTGGAGATCAACTACCCTAATTCTTGTTATGGTAAACCTGAACAAGGCTGTCCCACGCCGCTGTCGAGATTTCCTTAGCTTCATGGTCCCCGAATTTCCGGATTTTTATCCGAGAGCGCCGAATTCGGCGATCTTCGGCGTTCTGAACCCCGAAGGCCGACGCTACTGACTGCACTGAACGCTTTCAGCGATTGTAGTTCTTTGTATGACTTTCAGGTTCTCTGGCCAAATTTGCGGAATGTGACATTTTCTCGACGATCATTATGCAAGTACGGGTTAGTGCCGGATATTGTTCGAAGGGTTATTCCATGTTCACCAAGTTTGACGACAAGGCAACGTGCCCTTGAGGACAGGTAAATATCATATATTAGGAAAAAAGCAAACATTAAGGTTTATTTTTGTTTTTACCAACTCTAAGGCAAATGATAAGATCTTATTTTATTATTGACTGTGATAACATTTCGGACAACTGTTGTGACTATAAAATCTTCCTGCAACAGATGTTATTATGAGGCCTTTCACGCACGTTGCTATAAACTTCATCGTTGTACTGCAATAAGGACGTTGTTGCAGCTATTTTATTGTTTTGTTTCATTTATTAGTACCGCTAGTTGTGCTGTGGGACATTTGCGCCTGCTAAAATGCGGCGCAAATGTCTCATGCTATAAGTCGTATGCGGTGAGCAAATAATCACAGCATGTGAATTATTTTATCCCCTTCCGAATGGTAATGTTTTACAAGCACTCGCCTTTTTCTCAAAATTTGCCTCGTCATTGACGGCTGACGATAGTTTTGAACCACGTAACAGTTTGTTACTACATCCGTAATGCGTTGGCAAAGAAAGGAGCAGCTTTACGCATCGGGCTGTGCTTAAAGCATGGGATTGAAGCGAGTCTTGCAGTGGCTTTCATTCACCAACTGCTCTATTTGACCCACCAAACCATCGATACACGTTGTGGAGTAGTTGTTCTCAGTCCTTTTATCTTTCGATCCCTCGTGGACTTTATTATGTTTCGTCTCTCTCATAATTTTATTCTTGCTATTCTTAGGTGTGGTAGGTTCTGCAGTGAGGTTGTATGGTCTATTTTTAGGAATAAGGATCTGGGTTATTTTGTCGATCCATTCCCTATGGAACCATGGTCAGATGGTAAAGGGCGCCCTATTTTGGAAGAAGAGAAAGTATCAGTTCCGTTATCGATAAGGTTCACTAAAGAGAGAAAACGTGAGCTTGAAGCGGAAGCGGTTGCAGCACTCAATGCTGCGATTTTCTCGAGGAAAAAAGGCAATATGCGTAAGGTAAATGATAGTTCATTTCTTTGTGAGTAAACATTTCTTTTGACTCAAAGTTGCTTTCCTCAATTCAAATATTATTTAGATGCTAATATTTGTATGCCACATTTGCTATTTGGATTTATGTAATTTCCAGCCTTTTAAATCCATTTGTGCTTAGTAAATAGTTAATTCTCGTTTACTTCTCTTGTTGCTTGCACTTTTTCTCGAACTGAACTCGTTGTTTGGTTAACGTTTCAGGCAGAAACAATAATACAGCATGCACTTGCACTTGCACCAAATCATCCCGATATTCTAACCGAATATGGTATTCTCGTTGAGACGGTGCGAAATAATCTTGTCGAAGCAGAAGAGCTCTACACAAGGGCACTTAGCTATAACCCTCATCATACAGAGGCACTTGTGTAAGCAATGAATTTATTTACTCGTTGATAATTATGATCGAAGAAGTCAATAGTTTGATCCATTCTTTGATTTGCCTAAGAAAATCGATCGCTGTATAATATAGAGGCGTTTTTCTATTACTTGATGTTTTTACTGTTTCTGGATGATATAACTCGACGGTGTGTTTTTCACGAAGCAACGACCGGAAGTAGAACGTCGAATTGTGTTGTTGTAGTTTTGAGCCTGGTCATGTAGCAGGATATAAGCACACATCTGTTTGTCTATAAAAAGTGGATATTTTTCTTCTTTTTTTTTGATAATATAAAGTACTGAATAATTGGTTTTTATTATGCATTATCGTTGCAGAAACATTAGCTTTATTTAGCGTTAGAAGTTGTTAGACTACATTCACAACTTCTGTATCTTTTGCACGCATATGACGGACAGGATGGTTCCACATACTCCTAAGAGATGGGCAGGAAGAAATCCTTAGCTGTTATTAGGATCCATCAAGAACAGCGGATGTCGTGAAGGCTGAAAGTTTGTTTTCAAATGGAGGTCATCTCATACACTCATCCAATGCAATGCTGCTGGACGAGCATTTTGCCATTTGATTTAAGTGCACGGGTTAATTGAGGCGATAATTACGTTGATCGGTCATTTGTGTGTGAGGCGTCGTCCGTTGTCAAGTTTTCCCATCCAAAGATTTATATATGGGCAATATCCGTGGACAAGATTTCCTATCCAGAGATTTATAGACACATAGATACACGCATATCTTATGGAAATCGCTTCAAGTATATATTTTTATTTGAATTGCTTTAGTGGATTATTCATTGAAAGGTTTAATTTGCAGGCGTCGTGCACGAACATTACCACTCGTTGAAGAGATCGATAAAAAAATGTTAAAAGCATTACGACGTAAACGTGCATATTTTTTACGAATACCACGTAATAGTCCTGCGTTGAAACGAGCAATGCGTGAATCTTATTTTATGCATGTCTATCATACGGTTGCTATTGAAGGCAATACGATGACTTTAGTGCAAACAAGGTATTACCATCTTTTTTTATTAGGGAATTTATTAGAGAAATAAGGGATGCTGTTCTTTGTTTTATGTTTTTAAAAAAATATTGTTTGTGTTTTGGAAAATATTCAATTGAATATTTAGAAAATATCGTTTATATTCATGGGTTTTTTTGTTCTTTTTTTTTTTTGAAGTATAATAAGTGAACCATTTAAAATAGTGTATACATAGTGAGAGTGGTACTTGCATCCATTCTGACGTTCGATATTAGAAACTCGAATGGCAGTCGGAGGTAAGAGTATAATGGAACATAATGAGATTCTTGGTATGGATGCGGCATTAAGATTTTTGAATCAAAGCCTCGTTCACATTGGTCTCATCACTGTGGAGGTTTCTTTTCGATGTTTTATTCGTTTAGATGTGTTCGTTGTTTCAATGTTTCAAGTGTATGTATAATCAAATTCTCAAGATTTTATTATGTCCTATGAAAAATATAAAGGACTGCATTTTCAAGTACATTTACGTACTTCCACGAATCAGCCCCAACTATTAGATTGCTCGTTTTGTATCCTTTGCGGATATGGAAGGACGTTTATCGAGAGGTGGGGAGATGAAGCGATGGTGGAGGATGTATCCTTTGCGGAAGGATGCCCGGCTTAACACCACAAAAAAGGGGCAGATCGGGTCCAGGCCTATCCGTTAGCAAACGGACTTGACTTGCTCGTCATTCTTTCAAAGCTTTTTGACTCAGAAATAAATAGT
Source organism: Baylisascaris schroederi (assembly GCA_006503575.1). Classification (NCBI taxonomy): domain Eukaryota; kingdom Metazoa; phylum Nematoda; class Chromadorea; order Rhabditida; family Ascarididae; genus Baylisascaris; species Baylisascaris schroederi. The sequence continues at coordinate 63,683 of QEWY01000629.1, read as the reverse complement.
TGTTTTTTATTTCTTGTTGGCCTTGCTAGCTAAGCAGATTGGAGGTGTTTTTTTCCTTTCTTTCTTTTGAAGGATGTGGTGGACAAAGTTTCTGCTACTTACTATTTCTGACCGAAATTCACAGTTGCGATGCGATGTTTTCCTTAAAATTTGCTGTCCGTTACTTGACGAGCTACTTTAATTTACTTTCGACTAAGTGGCTTCAAAATTTTGATGGTGAGATTATTTTTAATCTTAATCAAATGACTTACAAATTTTGATATGTGATCTGATCGAAAATACTGGCAAACATTTGGCATTTGAACGTGCAAGTTTCGGACTGCCCACGCTTTTTTATGTTTTCGGTGTTTATTTACCGTCTAAGTGGTCGTTTTTGAAGTTCCCAATTTTTTTCTCTTCCCTTCATTCATATACACTGATTGGGTGGGAAAAAGTTTTCTTTATCTGATTTGAATGTTTGTTATGAGCATTGTTGATGCAATAAAGAAACTGTATCATAGGACATTCTTGATATCCATCGACGTGTACTTGGTTTCGTCGATCCTGAAGCAGCCGGCGTTTTTCGTAGGACACAGGTAAGCGATAGAGTATAATTTAATCTATTTGCAATTACGAATGCTTTGTAGGTTATTTTTCATTAAATATGTATTGGCTTAACAATTCTGGTTTGTAATTTTAATAATTGTTTCGTCACCTTGAGAAGTGGGTGATAAGCTTCATTTCTTCGGCTATGGAATTTTTGCTCGGAGCAGTATGTACAATTGCAGAAGGGTTAGGACTATGTATGTAAGCGTACAATGGGTTTCCTCAGTTGCAGACTATGGGGAAAGCATCGAAACGTTGCGAATGAATTTCACACTGTGATATTTCTTCAACAGAGAGATTTTTTTATTATGGTTTCTTCTGCTTTCTTGCTAATCGAATTCTTTTTCAGCTAATTCCTGGGAGGGGGAAATTTAATCAACACAGTGTATGATCTAGATGTGCACTTGATGCGTTTGTGGGGAGCAGTATTGTTCCTGTGATACATTCCGATATATACTTTGAATATATTGTTGATGTTATTGGTAGAGTTGAATGTTTTACGATATTTTAAGGTATTTGTGGGAAGTTTTGCACCGGTTGCACCAGAATTAGTGCCTTCTGAAATGGAGGAATTGATTCGTTGGCTGAATGATGAAGAAACACTCCTCTTGGATCCTATTGAATTTGCTGCAATTGCACATTATAAATTTGTAAGTACAGTATTGATATTTTATGTACACAGGTATTTAAACATCTTGATCGGTGTAAGTTGTACTGCTAAAAAGATTGAGACGAGATTTGATTGAATCGTTTTTCTCTGCTGCGGTAGAGTTGTAGGTTTATTTTTCCCCGTTGAATCTTGCTCATCGATTTTGATGGAGGGAGGGGAAGTGCATATAGTTCTCTCCCCATCATCCTTTATGCATTTATAGGAGTAGCATTTAGGTAATAATACCAACACATATAGTGAGTGGTAGGAAGCTGGAATATACCAACTTTACGAAGTAATTAACTTGCAAAGCGAAGTATTTCGATAATTTTTGAACTTTTAAGAGGTGAGAAGATAGGTTGTTTTAAAAATAGCACTGAATTGGGTGAAAGCATTTTATTTGCTCACTACCTATTCTTTTGTCATGCTAGGCTAGCGATCGCCTCTGGCTAATGTTTTATGCATCATTAGCTCACCCTATTTTGAGAATGAAAACAATTAGGCGATTGCTTGGTGTGATAATTGCAGGTGTTTATCCATCAATACGTTTGTCAGTGTGTTCACTAATCTGAGTATCGATTTAGCATTTACCGATCGGTCAGCCTTACATATAGATATGTGCTTGTTACCTGCATCACTTACAGGTATATATACATCCATTCATTGATGGTAATGGTCGGACAGCACGTCTTCTAATGAATCTAATTCTAATGCAAGCTGGTTTCCCACCAATTATTATTCCGGTTGAGGAAAGAAGTGACTATTATCATACGCTAAATGCGGCTAATAGTGGCGATCTTAGGCCATTTATACGGTTTATTGCAAAACAGACTGACGCAACATTACAGGTTAGTTCTTTTGGCTTTTTGGGTTTTCATTTCTTTTTCCGATCGAGGGGGGATGAGGAGTGTTTTGGAACGCATCTGTGGAAATTTTTTGCAATTAAAATTTTATTTTGCTTATTATTTCCTTCTGTCGCCACAAAATTGTTCCTCGAGTCATAATGTTGAGGAAAAAGTGGAAAAAAAGAGAGAATTGCGGAGACAAAGCAACACTGTTTAGTTAGAGTGGTGCTGGTCATGAATTTTTTCATGGCTATCATAGTGCGACGGCGTAAAGGAGGACAGAGGATGAGCCCTTTAGTCACATGTTTCCCTTATATTCCAATATATTGAGTCAATCATTTTACGTTTGTTGGTTTACAATGGCGGCTACAGTGGTTTAACTCCTTTCGCGAACATCTTCTAACGATGGGTATCGTAGAAGTTCGTATACGTTCTTAGTGTGCTTTTTATTGCCTTAGATATGAATGAATGAAAGAGTGAAGGTTCATTCAACTATGGTGTTGATCGTTCTCATAAGAAGAGGGAATGATCCCAACGTTCATACGGGAAGATGTTCTTGCTCTATCAATTAGCATATGCTTGCAACTCCAATCGAGGGCTATTGTTTCGTTGATGTGCATATTACGTGTTTATACCTTGTGAGTAGAGTTTCAACCTCTATGTCGCAAACAGAGATGATGGAATCGATGCGATGTGAGCTGTTAGCAAACGTTTTTCATATTTGAAAAGTTGTAAGTGATGATCAGAATCGTTCAGTATCAAGTTCTCGACTTTTATTCTATAGAGTGGCAAAATTTTTAAGTGTAATTCATAGGAGGTAGGGAGTTAATATGCCGATAGCTTAGCAGTTGTTACCCAAATTATACTATTTAAATGAAAGAGCGTTAGTTATGCTTCAACTTGAACCTCGACTATTCTCAATTTGCCACAATTTTTGAGAGCCTATATCTGTTTAACGTCGAAAAGGTTACACAATAGTCTTGCACGGTAGTCCATGCATGTTTCATCGTCCACTAAATAAGACTGTTCTAAACATTGGGGAATTTTGCTTCGAAAGTGCTCCACATCCCCGTCGAAAAATACTTTCTTAGAGTTGATTTTCTGGCAATTTTTGTCTCTGTTTTGGAGAGAGATGATTTTTTGATTCCCTGTGAAATGAGTACTTGCAGTCTTTTTTCACGCGTCTATTCTCTCTTTTTCCCTCCCTGGAAAATTTCTTCTGGAGTTTTTCCTTACAATACATTCCTTCAAAGTACCATGCGCGAAACGTTCCTTGTCTGTTTTATCTTGTGCTATGAAATTTTTTCTATATTAGCTTTTATTTTATAGAGGAATTTCTAAAATTAAAGAAAATATAAAAGGAATTCCGCTAATAGATATTTGATTTCATTAATAAATGTAAGTTTTATACTCTCTAGAGTTATTGAGCTCAAGAGTCATTGGGGGCGTTAAAGGTCGGAGCTAATTGAGGATAAAAGGTTTTAGTCAGGTCCTCCAGAGCAATTTTAGGTCGGGACCAATATTATGGCAAGCTTCATAAGTCTTTATATTTGCATAAAAGAAATATGCTAGCATAATTTAGTAGTTAGCGATGAGGAATATTTTATTTTATTGTTCTCTTCTCCGCATTTACAGGATAAGAATCTTACCGAGAAATGAAGACTGCATTTGTACTCTAACCGTCGAATATGGGCTCTGCATCCTGCAGGATTTTTCTTGAGCTAATATTCGATTGAAAAACGATATGCTGTTCTATCCGGGAAATCTAACATTAGTGATCAAAATTTCAGGCGTTGATCGATTTGGTACCAAATATAGATGAACAAGAAGTGATAACACTGAGCGGGAGGCAATCGGGGAGACAAAACTTCACGCACACACCACCCAATGACTCTCAAAGCAATAAATTGTGATTCGTTACGTGTATGACAATTGCATACGGGTGTTCTCCACTGAGAATATGCAAATTTTCTGTTTTATGACTTTGTCAATATTTGCATAATTGGCGTTTTATATTCTTGGAGATTGTAGCTCTATTTAAAGCATCGCTAGTTTTTTTTTCCGGTTCCTTTTTATTTCATTTTTCCAGTTTCCGGCTTCATTCCGGTTTCATTGTTCGTTGCTGTGATAGGCTTTGTATTTTATACAGAATTTTCATTTTTTGTTTAAGTCATGCGTAGGGAACTTAAAAGTTACGCAGAGGTGGTATCGGCTGTTTTTCTTTTTTTGGCTGGAAGCCGATGGGCTAACTTCTTTACTTTAGCAATTTGTTATGGAAGTTGAAATAATAGAGAGTAAATTTACATATTATAAAAATATTTTGGTAATTGACAGATGGTTGGAATTTTTAGTTTTGCTTAACTTATGGCATCAGTTTTAATGATGGACATGGCAGACTTAAAGCGTTCTTGTGCTTATGCGGCATAACAATGAATTTAGCTTGAAATATTTCTTCAAATGAAAACTCGAAGGAGGCAACATTATCGATGATGTATGCCTCGTCATTATACCTTATATAGTTTACTGCAGTAATAGCAATTTTTTTTGTGAATGTTTTACAGGCAAATGCGCGAAGGGATGCATTTTATAATTCTTAACAAACCAGATTTTATGTTTTCGAAGGCGGCTCTCATATATAGACATTCTAATTCGTGCTTTTTTTGAACACAAAACAATTGAATAAAATTACAAGAAATTTTTCATATTTTCCACTAATATTTTATTAGCAAAAAGATAGTTCGAATGCGGGACTGTGTAGCAGTAGCACAAACCATGCTTACGTCAATAATTAAATGATTTATTTTTATGTTAATATTATTTATAATTTTAATTACTGGTATTGTCTCGATAATTGTTACCAAGTAATTCGTTGATTCGTTGTTATCTGATATGATAGGTATTCTCTGGGATTTTTAATGATTTCTTATTGCTTATTAAAGGATCGCATAATTTCACAACATAATACCATCACTTATAGTTGGATATATGCTGGAAATATGCATCTTTGTTGAAAAAATTGAAAATAATAAATAAATAGATAAATAAATAAGTAAATAAATATATAAATAAATAGATAAATAAATAAGTAAATAAATATATAGCATAATTGGTGCATAACTGCCCATTGTTGTGCGGTATCCCATGGATCAAATGGGAGTAGTTTTTCTCGTTGAAATGATGGCTGGTCGATGATTTCAGTCTTATTTGAATGCGGTGGCCACATGTGATGCGCATACGAATGCTGCAGAATGTGTAGCGACGATTGCACCAGAGATTGGGACACAAACTGTCAATCCGCGCCGAGTCTGAGTTTGTCGACCGCCTATCCGTTTATGTCCGCTGTTTAGCTGGAACTACTCTTTGTTGAGGTGCTAAGTTGTAAACATTTGCTAGTATAGGCATGCCCGTCTTTTTTCCTGTTCTTATTGGTTGTTTTCAATACTTGACTTTATTATCGCCATGGAAGCTGGCAGTAATTAGGGGCGAAGTCACACTCAAAGATCTGGAAGGAAGTTAGAGCAAGTTTTTTTGAGGCAGTTGTTTAGGAAGGGATTCCAGTTTTCATTAGCACTTACGTTTACCTGTCTCACTTGAAGGGTTGAGATGGTAGCGTTGGAGGACAGTTTGATTGTGAACGTGAAGGATAGTATGGTAATAAGGAAAGAACTTATCCAGCAGTTCTTTCGAGAGGTCAAGATTAATTTGCCACGGAGATGGTCATTTTACCAATGCAGTGGTCATTACACAATGGCAGTGGTCATTATTGTCTTCCTTATAACCTTCCCATATTGAAGATTTTTCATTGCCTATAGGAACGGGTTTTTGCGACATTCGTGATATAGATGTGGTTTGATTTAATTCTCATTTTGTTGAGAATTCGTCGATGTTTCATTCCAAGAGTTCTTTCTGTTCATCTGTTATTTTCAAACTTTCACTTGCTCAGTTGTATTTGTGTTGACAGTGAGTGCAATCATTGGTGTTAGTTAAGACCATTAGAGCATTGAAAACGATATTCAATTGATATTCTCAACTAACCTCTAGGTTATAATAATTTAGAATTAAATAAATTATTGCACTCTTGTCACCGAAATTTCTAGTCTTTTAATTTACATAGTTTCCTTATCGTTTATTTTATCGATGTTTCTATTGTTTATGTATTGTTATGCGCTCAATTTCATTTTTTTGTTTGAAATATATTAAGCCTGTTTCACTTGAAAAAAAATTTTTTTTCTGGAAAACTTCTGCAAACACAATCAGATTAGAAATGATGAGAAAGTGTTTGATCTATAAAATGCCTATAATTAATAAAAATTCAATAAAAATTTTTCCGAAATTTGAAATGCCACCCACAGCGTTCCACAAAATTATGCACGATAGAATGATGAGCATTTCGTACGTTTTTTATATTCCGCTATTTCATCGTCTTTGAAAGCAACTCATCCTAAATATCCCAGATTACCAACGATAATAAGCAAACATCAGCGAGATTTTCCACTGAGACAGTCTTTCTCTCGATCTTCCCGTATTCTCCCATGCAACACTGAGTTTATGCAAATATATCTGCTAATATTAGTGATATTTTTTCATAGATTCGGCCATCCAATTAGCGCCTTATTGAATTTTATATGCTTTCTAAAATAATTTCCCTCCGTATCCATTACAGAGGACTTCCTCAGCATCTTTTACGCTGCAGACCCCTTTTTAATAGTATATTTACCCATAAATAGTACTTTATTAGATAGAGATTCTTTTCGCGCCGGCCCTTGGAGGATGCACAGATCGCAAAGTGATCGGGTGATTTTGTTAGATATACTTTTTCGCACATTCGATAATCACCATTTCAGTCAAAATTTTGATGTGTATTTTAATGTTTTTTTTGTATTCTGATCACATAATCGACGAAGATATCAAATCACAATTAATGAATTCGCTGACGTTTCATAGCCACTCATATTCTTAGAAGGATGCCTTGTTTCGGTCCTAGAGTGAGCTTCTCACTGCTGAGATTAATACGTTGCCTTGCTCGATGTTTTTCAACGTTAGCGGTTAATGCAATAATCTCAACATCAGTTGAAGAACGATCTGAGGGAATAAGAGGATTGATATCGACGCTAGCATCCGATGTGGCGAAATTTGCCACCACAATATATGCCTGAAGGAGATTATTTCTTAATCGATGAAACGATATTTCAATAAAATTATATTATTTTCTAGATTAATGAATTACTCTTACTTGTATAGCTAAGTATACCTCTATTTGTAGAACTAAGATTTGATTTATTGATTGAATAATGAATCGACTATGCTACTTTTTTATTAGGTTAAGATGAATGATATTTTTTAATTTCTTTTCTAATAAATAGTGTCTTTGATAAATCTTCGTCTTATAGATATGGCAATGAATACTGCTAATGGTGTGAAAAAGGTTGCACGCTTGCATATGAGAAAGAATGAACTTACCGCTCCGACTGTATCAGTTGTATTATCAGCGTGATGTATACGACTATACATAATAAGATCATTGGTTAATGGTGCAAGTTTCATCGCACTAAATGCCATATTATCATCACGTTGACGTAGTTTTGCTAGATTTCTGAACGTTTTTAGTGGTGAATTGACCAACTCGAATTGTGCCTAAAATTTATGCTTCATTTAATAGACGTCGATTATTTGTAAAATCGTAGTTATGAATTACGTAAGCAGATAGGGTTTGCAAAAGGTACATCAGTACGTAGGGCTTCCAAAAAGTGCTCTACGAATTTTTCGAGATCTTAGAGATCATTTTATGTATACGAGCGCACTTTATTATGCTCATATATCTTGTGTATGCGTATTATTGATATCTACTCTTGTTGTAGATCATATCTTATTATCTCTTATTATCTACGCATATTACTTATCATATGATATGTTCGTCAATATTTATTTCATCGCATCCCTCTCTTTTTCCTTTATTCAATGCACTAATAGTTTCTGTTACCTTGAATAAAGATTTTTACCATCACGATTGCCCATTACTTAATACTGCTCTTACTATTGCTGCTTTATCATGCTCATGAAGAAATATATCTTTTATTAGAAAAAGTTGAGGCACTGTCCACCTTCGAGCACTAGGAGGTACTTACTCTTGGTAACGATGCTATTACCCATCATAGCTTTCTTACCGTTTACGACGATGCAACAGATAGAATTATAAAATGCCCACTCTCTAAGTTCCAAATGTATATTTATTCGTGCCTATCATTTATGGCATTATTAAATGACAAAAAAGCTTAAAGCTTATACATACCTTGTAGTTGAGTTTTTCGGCATCGACTGTATTAGTAAAGAAGGGCTCTTGATTCGACGAAGTGAAACCAGCGTATTTACTTGAATCCCATTGCATGAGTCCAGTGAATCGTTTAGTTGAATTCACTGCGTCTGTAAGGCCAAGTTCTTGACCATAATAAATTTCAACGGCTCCAGGAAGGGTCATTTGAACGAACGTCATTAGATTGCCAGTGTGGATATCGAATCTTGACGTGGGACGTGAAACAGCATAATTCGTGAATTGCCATACATGAGGTAGTTTTGACCGATCGAAATGTCGTAAAGCATTCGCTAATGCATTGTATAGACATTTTGCTATTCCATCTTGACAGGTGTGCTGCAAATAATATTCTCTTCTGATCATTATCACATTTTCTTCGATCTATTCGAATTACTCGACTACTATTTAATAGCATGAATTCACGTTATAAACGTTATAAATTGTGCGCTTTAGTGACGCGAATAATGGTTAGATCTCTTCTTGCCTATGATCAAATCCCCCCCCCCCCCCCCCCCCCCCCCCCCCCACCTTACTTATAATCAAACCTTGCCTGTGCGCATAATCTATTTCAACCTATCACTGCGGATACATATGCTGTTTATCGTCGAAGACAACGTTGAAACCTAGTCAAAAGTTCTGTTAATCAGACTGGAGAAGTGGCTAGTAATTTCAACGTTCAATTTTTACAGAAAATGAGTACTTAAGTGGATTATTCACTAAGTGGGTTAGATTACCTTTTTGATTAATAAAAAATGACCGGAAATGTTTTTTTCATGTTATGTTGAGGAAGAAATATCGACATATGGCTGATTAATGTGGATTTTTTTTTTATTGTTTCGATATAAGAAAAAATTTGCTTACCTCATCAAGTTTTGCCACTGAATCATCGATGACATATTCCAAGCTGGCTGCATTATATTCTTCACTATCATGTGGCTGTACATCTTCCATATCGTTTAGCGAACAGAAAACAACTACTTTCTTTTCTTTTAGTGCTTCGTTGGATTCAATGTACTTCTCCAACTCATTGTTAAAACTTTCCAATGCACTCAATGCAGTTTTCGCCTGAAAAAATCGTAAAGTTCATAAGAGGAATTCTAAATTTTCATAGGTAGCTTATCTTTGTCAGATTTGAATTTGTCAAATATTTTCAATTGACAGCACTTGAATGCTATAGCCATGCCATATCTTCTTCACATAAACTATATTTGAAGTGAACTTTGCAACTTAATTTTGGTTTGATCCATCTATTTCCTTAAGCGACGTTACAGGTCCGTCTTAATCAGTTTAAGAAATACATGAGTACTTATGGTCATATACGCAGGTAGTACTAATAGTTATGCATTGTAGAATAAATAGGATCGCATTTAAGCAAGTGCTATCGTAAAACACGCCTAAGAAACGAATATCTCAAAGAGGATTTGTGGAAGCGGTCGATCACGTTGATGTAAGGTTGCATTATTGCCCATATTTGAGTGCTCACTAGCTAAATACGAATCCTATTTTTTGAGGAACAGAACCACAAAAACTATCTATGTTCGTTCCCTTGGAACACTACACTTGTTGAGAATCCACACAACCGGGTGGTCTTAGGAGAAGCTTTGACATGCATACAATATCCTGAAGCACTTCACTGTTTGTCAGGAACTGCAATAACAACCGCATAAAACATGAGTAATTGAAGCTGAACATCACGCTTAAATGAGATTTAAATAACTCAACATTAACATCGATACTAACAACATGTTAATCCTATAGCTAAATTTCTTTCATAGTTGCTATACTAGTATCAACTACTGATATTTTATTTTGATGCTATATATGGATATATGGAAAGACTAATTAAATCATCGAGAATGCATTTTCGGATATCTTTGCTTTAATTCATTTCAGCAAAAAACAAAAACAAAAACAAAAACAAAAAATAAAAGATATATATAAAAAACTAACAAATGATGCGGTTCCATGATTTTTCATTAGTTGATTTACATATGCCAAATGGAATCCATCGACACCAAGATCGAGATATTTCTTCGCCACATCAATTAATGCTTGTTTCACCTCTGGATTCTCCCAATTCAAAACTGGATCTCTTCCCTCATATGCTAAGAACGCTTTATCCGTGCCCGTCAATTGAACATAATTGTTGTCGTTCTCAACGTCGCTAGCCTTTTTCCACACATAATAATTCTTGAATTTGCCATCTTTCTTTGCATCGTCAAACCTGAATTTACGAAAGCGTTTCGATCAATGAGCACGTCAGTCGACCTTGAATGACATGCAATGCATCTACGTTACTCACGACTTATTCCCGCGGGTTATACTACCCGCGAATTATTCCCACAGGTTGGCGATAACGGCTTCAAAACGGAGAATTTACTAAGTGGAAGATTTTGAACCATTTTAACACGATATTCGAGATAGTCGTAGAAATGCAATGATCATTCAACGAAAAACATCATACGAAAGAAAGCGTTTTGAAATTTAATGTTCATTATTATTTAAAATTGGTGACTATGCTCATTCAAGTTCGATCTGTAGTAGAAATTTCCAACATCCATAGCATCAAACATTTTGCGACACAAACATTTTCAGCATTCGCGTAGATTTTTATTCTATAATTATTGCTAGCTAATAAGTGAAATTGTTGAATCGCCATAGTTTTTCTTCTGTCATTAATTTGCTTTCCATATAATTGGAATAAAAAATAGAGAAATAACGTAACGATGTCGATATATATGATCATCAATAACATATAGTTATTTCTACTTCTCGACCTATTTTAGTTCACCTAAAATGTATACTTCCTCTCTCAAACAACATCACATAATCGATCCTGTTCTTTTATCATCTAGAAGAAATTTTCCTTGTCACAGAACTGCTGGCTTTCTTTTATATCTTCTCATTTCTTATGTTGATCATTGCATCGATATTTTTGTCTAGTAATCAAGTGGGTGATGGCGGTTTCAATATTAAGTGACTTAAAATGATTAGTGATTTTAAGAAAGTGATTATGTATTGCTCTAACCATATATGTTTTGCAGATGTAGTCGAAATGGGTAAATCCATAACAAAATGCATATCATGATTATGAATTTCATCGATCATTTCTTTGAATTGCTCCATTGTTCCAAAGCGTTCATCGACTATCGAAAAATCGATAATATCATACGGCATAAAATCATCCTAAAATAATATGTTTTATTTTAAATACTATGAAATGATAAGATTTTTATCGAAAAATGAATGGGGGCTACTAACGTGTAAAATATGTTGATAAGCATCATAATTTTAGTGATATTTCCGAATGTGAAAACTGTGGAGCTTTTTTTTTTTTTAAAAAAAAAGATGCAACAGCACTAACTTTTTGTGTAGCAATCACCGGCGTCACCCAAATATTTTGTACACCGATTTTACGAAGATCGTCCAATTTTTCTTGAATTCCTTTGAAATCCCCAATTCCATTACCATCCGAATCGCGGAATGTTGGCGTGAAAACCTATAAAAAGAGTGGAGCATAATGGAAACGAGCTCAAATCGCTGAGCTCAATCTGCTATAAAATCACTGAATCCGTCATTAGTTGTCTATGAGTACATCCATATTAGCGTCAGTTAAGCCAGATTGGTTTGAAAGCCGAGAAAAATGATCGGCCCTTTTCATAGGCGCCTAAATTTGGATCACCGTCCTATTTTCCATCAAGCGCGTATACTTATGTTTTCTAGTAGCACTAGCCCATTTTATATAAGGTATACTGCAATCTTAACACAATAGTTCAAGTGATTACTGCGAACAGAGGTAATTTTTTTGTCCCACAATTATCTACGATTCATTCAAAAGATATAGAATGGGCATTCTAGGCTGTCAGCAATATGACTTCGTTGTGGCGGCTATAAGACCTTACTGACAATCGATGTTCCAAAAAAAATCTACTTGAGAAATGAAATAAAAAAAAAATTGGTGTACCGAAAATACTGTGTTGTAAAGCGTAGGCAAGTCATGCAAAAAAAAAGAAATCAAGCAGAAAGGAATGACACTAAATTTTTAGCGTGATTGACAGATAGATATTAAAAGAGAAACGAGTTGCAAATTTCATAATAATATGAATTTTTACTGGTGCAAATTGCATGTGAAAAAAAGTTTTTTTCCTTTGAAATTTTTTCTTCTCTTAAATGGAGACAAAATTAATAATCGTCGAAAGCAAACCTTTTGAAGATACAGATTCTATGAGGAAATTTTTGATGGAATAGTCAACTTAACTAGGTAACGCTTGACTTTTTATGAGCACAGAGAAGTGGACTGATTTATTTACGATACTATAATCGAGATTTTGTTTGGATGTTTGCTATGTATTTATATCACTTGAGACGCTATAAACTTACTGTGATAGTGCTATCGTTTATGCTTTATTTCAGTTCAAAATCCGTAAACAACCGGAAATCCCCGCTAAGTTTATTGCAGTTGAATGATACCTTAAGCTTGATAGGTAGTCAAGAAGGAATATATTAAGCTTTTCTAATTTTATGTATCTAATTCATGCTAGCGTATTATAGAATTTCTTCCCGTTTCGATTGTGAAATACATCTTTTATAAGCTCGTCTATGTAATCAATCAATATATGACTCATAATAAATCGAAAGAAATGTTAGCGTTTTATTTATAATATTTGCACAAAAAATTCATCGTATGCTTTTATTCTTCCTGCGAAGAATTCATTGAGTGCTTATTGGTATCAAAGAAATGAGAATAACCAATATTAAATGGAGAAAATGGGGGTTTTTCACCTAACACTTCCAATGGTTTAAAAAGTAGATTTAAACATCATGAGTTTATATCGCTTTTTTCTCTCATATCACTTCACGTAGATGTTTGTCATTGTGACTATATTTTGCGACATAGACGATTTACCGGGTGAATTAGCGCTTCTTACTGAAAAATTCAGAAACTAAATGAA
>QEWY01000629.1:0-50123 GCA_006503575.1 Baylisascaris schroederi | reverse complement strand
AAGACAGCTTGATGGAACTCGTGAAGATACCTTATAGCATTCGGGGCGTTGCAAAACAATTCGAACAAAGATAGGAATGATCGCGTTTATGTCTTGATGAATAAGGTGGCATCACAATAGAAAGGACGACTGTGCGAGCAATCGTTGTGAATAAAAACGAAAACGGTAAACATTGTCTACGTAAGGATCAAATCATAACGAGATGGTGAATGTCAGCAGAAGCTTGTGCCTAGAAATGCCATCTATGTCGAAGCATCTTACAAAGGGGTCATGTTCAAAAATATGCTGGGTCGAAGCAACTTCCCTTATTTACTCACATAAAACATGACGATTTTATCTAGCATTTCAATGAGTAAACCACTTTTGGGAAATCAGATTTCTTGGAAATTACACGACATATCATAGTGACCTGCGTAAGCGAACGCGAATGTTTAACTCATATAAATAGATGATAAAATGAACAATTTTGACTCACCTGATAGCTGACTTTGGATCGCCACCATTCAGGCGCTTTTTTAGTGGCACATTTCGGGCTTAACACCACAATGAGTATAGCTCCAACGAACATTGCAATCCATGCCAACCAAAAAAGAGCAAACAGAACGAGTCTGAAACTTTCACCATCTCATCTAAGGGCTGATCGCAAAGACAGTAGATGTGCTTTAATCACATACAGTAATCCTCGTATAAGGAGGTGTTTGAGAGGTTGACTGCTCTTTACTCCTAATTAAGATATTGCGGAACATAGCTATTTAATTGGTGATATTTCAGGATACGGGCTATTAGTAGATCAAATATTTATGCAGCGATACACTTCATCGTCCACTTCTCGACAATGCTATGAAATCATCAATGTCGTTACCTTCGTGCGTATTTAGAAATGCTCCATAAGCAAGCCATCTATCATGTGATCATCTCAGAAAGTTAGAAAATCCAGAATTGTCGAAAGAAAAGAGGCGATCCGACAATTTTGTAAGTCCAAGAATTTATGCTGAGAATATTAAAAGGGCGAGAAGGATCGAGATACCTGAGAGGCTTCCAGAACGGGTCATTTCTATATTTTTCGAGTTGTTCCTTCGTTAGACCGATTAGCTGGCTAGTCGCTTGCACATCGACTGCTTCATCTTCCTAAAATTATCTTGCTATGATAATAGTTGTTATTTGAAAATGGTTATATTCATTGAAGTGTTTTGAATGCATTTCGTTAATTCATTTGCTTTCCCTACTTTTTTGCTGCCACCTTTTCCAATATTCGGACGTTTTCCCTACAAATGCAACCCTCACTAATTTCACGTTAACATTTACGCAATTAAACCGAAGTTTGTCGAATTAAAAATGCGCATTGAAGTATGACAGATTTAAAAGAATAAATGTCTTTCTCCCATTTTTATTATAAATGCAATTTTTTTTCACGTAGTAAATCGATTCCACTTTCAATGCAGCAGTAATTGCCCATCATACGGCTTGAACGAATATAGCTGCAACTCATTTTTTGCAGTTATGAATGTAACACAAATATTTATGGAGGATCTATTTCTTTTAGCCTCAATTTCTTTTTTCTTTTATTTAGAAAATTTTCTAACAATCTTCTCGAAAATATCAGCGAAAAATAACCGCAAGAGTTTTATTTTTAACAACAAAAACACCGGCACTACCAAATGGTTCACAATATTTATTAGACTGACTGCTAATATTAGCATAGTTTTCACCTTCATTGAATTAAGTTGATTTTGATTTATATCACTACCTTACGAAACAATATTAGATCGTATTGGCTATTAAATGTAAATATATTATACAGTACAAATGTCTTTAAAAATTAACTGCATACGGTATTATAAAGTACTTTATACAGAAATACACTTAACAATAGTTGTTATTCAATATGCAAATACTGTTGTTAAGCAATCGGACGATATCGCAAGCTATAAAGAATGTGAGAACCGCAATTTCATATACTTTCAAGCCTAGCTGATATGATAAACTCGCTAGTCTAAAGTGGAAAACGTCTAATAATAGCATTATAATACCACAAAACCTTGGTAAATTTTGCACGTCCACTTTCAGCATCGACGACGTTTGCTGATTTCCCGTTCTCCGATAATGGTATAGTTGTTTCGTCAGTAGCCATTACAGCCTTTGTATAAAATGCCGAACTGCAAATGTGGTGCAAAGAATTTTCACTATTAACTAAGCAAATTATTTCGTAGAAAGATAGAAAAAAGTTGGAGGACACATCAAGGGACGAGTAGGGTCCATCGGATCTGCACATAACAAGAACATCGATACGAATCCTATGTAAGTGCCTTCTAAATGCTGATCACTTTTCATAGAACAAACGATATTTGAGGTCACTATATAGTCTGAAGCGGGCAAGTATAAAAATTTATTAGACATTTAAAGCGATAATTGAATTTGCTATTGAATTTCCATCGATAAACGACCAAAACAAAGTCGCTCCTCAATTTCTATTTAGGAGGTTCACATCTGAAGACAACTGCAATGCTTATGAAGACGTCGTGGCGCCTAACAATAGACATAAAGCACACAGTAGATATATGTTCAATATGATAAGACTAAACAATGGATTTCAGTAGAGAAAATAATAGCACTGAAACTCCGGAACATCTCTCTCTCTCTCTCTCTCTCTCTCTCTCTCTCTCTTTAATAGATGCAAACGTCGTGGGCAACCTTACATAGCGTTATTCGCAACAAATGAATGCACGAAGAACAACCTACCTAACTGATAATACAATAGTGGGAGAGGTGAATTTATATTTGAGTAGAGAGGTGAAAAAGCAACATTCAACTGTACGACATAGACGACTGATGGAAGAAATTTAGCAATAAAACGACATGGGCAGTAATGATAGCACATTATAAAACTCCACTCGACCGAGAACGTGTCGCTGACAGATAGAAGTAAGGGCACACGTCGTTGTGACGCATTAGAGGCGTGGTCTCTACTAATCAAACAAATGTGATGCACCATCGATCTATGCCTTTAACGATCTCTTCATTCTTCGTCCATTATAACATTATATATAAATATACTAAAGCATAATTGTAGAAATATATAATTATGCAAATATACAGCTATATAAATATAAATACAAATATAAATAAAAGTATAAATATAAATGGAAGTATAAAGTTGCATATTCCGTTAAGCATTAGGATTCTGTGAACGCTTCACTATGCATAAATCGTATTTGAAGTTTTATTCAGTGATGAGAAGCACCTATATGGTATAAGCAACAGTCGTCTAATATGGGAGTGGTATTGAAGGTGGCTGTGCATACAGCTTTACGACAAGCACTTCCTGTCTGCGCTTTTTTGAATTGTATAACACGGCATAGCAAATACTTCCAGAATGTTTGTTCAAAGCACCATACAAAGAGCAAAAAAAAGCGTTCATCTTAATTCAATATGGTTTCCTGTCATGAGATAGCGTATAAAGAAATAATCGCAACGATAGGAGACATAATAGGACATAATTCTTAGAGGAATGTCTTATAGGCACAATATGCTTTCCTTAGGTATTTTCATTTGTGCACCCTTTTGGAAATGTTACTTTCAATGCACTATGAAACAAAATTTTCGACACATAACCATGATATATGCAAATGAAGGCATAAAATATGCAAACAATTTTTATTCACTGAGAAATTTCTGAAAATATAGAAATTTTTAATAATTGAAATTGTTGCTGTCGTAAAATTGGCTTTCGACCATTATTTTTCACTAACTCATTACGAGTTAAAAACTCAAGAAAGATTTTTCTTTTGAGTGATTATGTTAGATTTATAATTTGCAAGTCTAGCAAATATTCTCGAATTCAGCTAAACCCTCTTCAACTTGAGAAATTAAGCGCTCTCTAAGCCTTTAATGCGAGAATGTCTGACTTCTTCAACAATCGCCTTTATCAATCATTTTTGGCTCACAAAATTATCGAAGAAAATTTCATTTCGAGGCATTTATAACACGTATTGTGTTATGTTAGCGAAACTCTGCTAAATTATCGGTGAAAAAGTCTTCCCTTCGTAAACAGATTTCTTTTGCGTCTGTAATACGATTAAGCGGAACTAAGTCAATCCGAAGCTAAAGCTGTTATAAATGTTAGAACCACTTTGGACTTTTTTTCGTTGCTACTGAGCAAAAGCTAATTCTCATTTCCTGTAAAGACATCTGGAATCGACTACTGATAGAAGACTTTGCTTCTCTAGTTAACGATCTTTTCGCTGCAGAGGCTTATCATGTTGCTGTACACTTACTGGCATAAATTATCTCATTTAATTAGTCCCATAAAAGATAGGTATGTGTCGAATTTTTATAGGCTATTTTCAATGAAAATTTCTTCAATCGCAGATACTAAGCGAAAAAAAAAAATTGAGATATTCAGCTACTTTCGTAACCATAGTTCTTTTAAAGCGAATAAAGTTTTTCTCGTCATAACGGATGAGGCGCTCGTTCATCGGTCAAATAGACTTTGCCTTTTTCGCATACATCAAATTCCTTAGTGAAGTTGTACCTGAGGATCTGTTCAAAGAATTGAGATGCAAAAACATATGATAAACAATGCAGAGTAGATCAAAATACCTAGAAAGAAGTTATAATGCAAAGTCTATCAAAACATCTATTGAAGTTATTGACCATTTATTTACCGAGTTATTGAGTTACGAAGTTATTGAGTTATTATTGAATATATTTATAGGAATTATAACAATTCATCAAGTAGGAAAGATCACTCAATACAAGAAGGATTTATTGCATATTGCAATTGAATCATATGTTAGCGAAAACTCAATAGTCAATTGTATGAAACATTTCCTTTGATAGAGAATTTTTGTGATCGAACGCTGTCGCATTGCTTGCACTTATTCACTCAATGTTTGCAATTAGTTTGCAATTTATATTGATGGGCGAAGTTTTTTTTTCTTTTATTTTTTAAAGTTTCAGTTTTCAATTTAAACGACGAATACAATTTCGAAAAAAAATCGATGATGGTTATGGAACAAAAACCGGATTCATTGAGAATAATAGAGTGGGAATGGAACAAGTCAGGTGATGCTTTTTAATTGCTTTCAAATTTTTCTATGAAGAAGACTTCGAAAAGCACTTCATATCATCCATATTTCAGCGCAATCGATTAATGTTCTTGAAAGCTTTTTTTTAAAAATCAACGTAACTGAAATTTTTTTCACTTTCCATGATTCATAAATAGAACTTCAATTAAATCAGCCAAAAAATGCTAGAGTCATTTCAAACTTCACCTCTTGAAGTTGCAAAGTTCATTTATAGAAATTTTAAGCGAGGTGGATTTTTTTGGTGATATATCCGGAAGAAAAATTTCCGGATTTATCTCCGTAAAGAATTCAGACAAATTCGACCCAAATATCAAGTCAAATATTTTATTGCACAAGAAAGATGACTATTCTCTGAGGTGGCCAAATAACGCCCATTATAACATCGAAAATGAGTATATTATAGGAGTGCAAACATCGTTTGCTTTCTGAAGAATGTAGCCAAAACATACAATGCACATAGCATGGCCCTTATTATCATTGTTAGTATTGAATGCGCCCATTCAGCAAACATTGCATCTCACTGTTAAATATGCACTGATCGGAAAAATTCACATTGCAACAAACACCAGCAAATCAAATTTCTTTACTGAACAAAGTTGAGATGATGACTTAAGAGATCACTTGAAGAGAGGCTCCGGATGTTGTGATCACCTAGCGAGAGGCTCCGGATCTTTCATCTAAAATTATGATTAAGAGATAGCAATAGAAGGATGCTTACATCATATCATTAGTCAGAAGGCACTGAGAACGCCTGATAAACGCGATAGAAAAAATGCTCATATCAGGGAAATTGAACAATTGTAATGTTTCGAGAAGGCGAAAAAATCCCATAAAACAGGAATTAGGAGTTGTTGCTTACTAAAGTGACCTTCGCTATATTCAAATGTTAATTTCGCTTTCAATCATACTGATTCAACCGTAACGGCCTGCAAATTTGGAATTCATCTCAAAGTCAAAAGATATTTTTAGATACCAGTTGCATTTATGATGCAAAGAACCTATCATTAATAAATAATCGCTTGGATTTAATCCGAAATCAAACTACAGCAAAGTATCAGCGCTCATATCTATGTTAGTCTACCGCCATAGAACAATCCCAGTTCGCTGTGGGAATCGGAATTGGCAGATGTATTGACGCACGGGAAACGGCAAAGTCTGTGTGATGTCGAGTCCACTCGTAATATATTAGGTGATTGGGATTGTAGGACTGCGAGCATTTGATGCGTTCGAAACGTGAATGAGTTTTGCAGTGGGGATAAGAGGCAATCGGCTGTCAATAATATTTGTCGAGGAAATCGTGCAATGACCGCAACGAACGATTAATAACCTTTATGAGAGCACTAATCGTTTCTCTTCATATTATCGAAAATTGTGTGAAATACCTGCGCCATCTAGGCGGAAAAATATTTCTCGTACGTCGATAAACTTTTTCCCTTTCTCATCGTCAATATATTCCAACAATTTTATTTCATTTCCTATAAATTCATCATATGAAAAGCACATCGCAATCTTCATATTGTTTTTGAATTTTGAAAGGACTTCTAGCGATCAAAGATCACTAATCCTACATTAACACAACACCACAAATATTGTCGAATAAACATTACTAAATAATTCGATAAAATCGAATAGTTTTTTTTTCTTTTTCAAAATCACGTAAATATATATGTATCAATGATTGGAAATATTCTATTGAGCATGCATATAAGATTGACCATTTTCAATCTACTACGATGACGTTCTTTTTACACATTTGATCAATGAAGAATTAATGATCTGTTTTTATCCATCTATATCGCATCAGCAGTATTAAAGAACACTTTTTTTTGCGTTGTATTCTATGCGTATTCGAAGCTAGAGGGTTGTCGGAGTTCTCCTAAATTATCAGGAGCTAAGAGGAGGGGGAAGAGGATCCCTTTCATTGGGCAACTGGAATATTAAGGTTCTATAAGTTTTATTTTATACTTATTTCTATTTTAACATTCTCGTTTTTTTTTGTCGATTCGATTAGACGCATTAAACATATTAGACATATAACTGTTTTATTGATTATCACCTTCATTCATTGTAAGTGTTTGATGCATTTTTTTTTCTTATTTGCTCATCATTTATTGAAAATTTTATTATATTCTTAAAGATTAGAAGTTTTGAGTCGATTCATGTGTACTTTCATGTGAACAAATTGTCACATCATATTTATGTCACGTGCACAACATTAATGATGATAAAATAACGTGACAATGAAATAGCACGAAACTGTTCGTTGTGAATAAGTTCATATCGTTATAAATATACAAAAAAAACATCAATTTATATTTTTATTTATTCAGAATTATATTCTAATGTATTGTTCAGTAAAAGTTCGCTATCTTTTGTTTCAAATATTTTATACAAATTTTCATTCATTTTCAAATTTGTGTTTTCTTTTTTTTTTCTGTGGAATTCATCGCTTGTTGATTAATTATGAATCATCGAATTTATTCAAAGGGCACAATGAGGGAACATTTGTCAATTCGAAGGGCATATTTGCTAGTCGTCATTATAAATGTTTGTTGAAATATGTTGGACCGTTTACAAAGCGTAGCTTTACATTGACAAATTAATATAGTAATTGACTACAACTGACAAGACTACATCAATAAATCTACGCAGTGAAAGACGGCTATAGGTTCACTGGAAAGATTTAATAGTTGTACAGTCTGTTGGGATTCTGCTAAGCAATGAAGTAGGATCTAGTTCTCGGAGAATGAAAATATACGTTGATGTTTTTATACATTTTGAAGAGTTTTTTATTATGCAAAAATGGCATATGAAAGAATGGAGGACAAGGATTTTTTCTTCTCATTTTCTCGAAAATTTCTGGCAACGTTCTCTCAAAAACTAATTTTAGATCTGTTTTTCCTTATTATGTGCTGATTTCTACCTCTAACTCATCGCGACCTTTGCACTTCTTTGCCTATTTTCATAAATATTTATGGCTTCGCTCATGTTTTTATGAATTTTTAAAATTCTATTTGCTCATTGGCCAGGAATGATGCTATTGTCATTGAATATTTTTTAGATGCCATTAATATGCAAATTTGAAAATGTGAGCCATCAATTCGCATTTAGCATTTCTCATTGATTCGTAATATGCGCTAAGTGCTTTGAGGTCAACAGGAAGTGAACGATTCGTGATGCACCTTTTCCTTCGCCGACCTTAAGTGACATCTCTCGTGCTATCCGCCATCACAAATCTTCCATTCCTCACTACTATTAGATATAATTGACCTTTTGCCGCCAACTATGCATAACGGAAGCCGTAAGAGCAGATCGCTGTGAAGGACATTGATCGTAAACGTCTTTCATTCTAGTATACTCTTCAATTAGAGCCTGTCCTTCAAAATTCACACTCCAAAGGTGATGAGGGTGGAATCGGAGCGTATTTTCACGGTACCGAATTTGCCAACAAGATGCGTGAATCGGGTGGAGAACGTATCAACGTATCGAAGCAGTATTAGCTAATTGTCCCTTGGCGATGAATGCGGGAATTGAGGGAACTGGAATGTGTTGCATTATGAGCTCAACACTACTCATTGATTGCAATTTATCATCACTGATTTTATCGTATCGTTGCCATATTTAAGCGGTAACCGTACTTTGGTTTTTAGAAAGTGACTTACTTGTTGACATAAGTGCATGACCCTACTTGAGGAATCTCTCTTGTTTCATGCAACTGTCACGATCATGCTTAAGACGATGAATAAATGTCGAGCTGAGTTCATCATTCCAATGCTGATATTATTTTTTTAATCTATAGAGGGTTCTTGCCTATTACTTGCTATATAATATCCTTTCCCAGGTGGAACGGAATGTGCAGTAATTACCTTTGGTTCATTAATATATCCTACACGTCGCATACTTCTTTATTCACACTAAACTTTGCGGCTTTCCATCTGAAGCAGTTCAATAACATCCGTTTAATAGGCCGTTCACCTGTATGTGAGCGAGAATGTTTTGATGAAAGTTTGATTGTTACCTATTCGGAAGCGGTATAGCACAATTTTTTTGGAATGGTCTGCGGATTTTGTAGTAGCAAAATTGGACAAAGTTTGTTCATCAATGTTGTCTTATTCCATACCTCTATGTCTTGTCAGCAGATTGATAAAACGGAAATTTTTTTCATCTGTTACTCTTTAAGAAAAAATTTTCCCGTTGCTGAAAAAAAAAACAGAAAATTCTAAATTCCTCCTGCACATTAACGCACTCTAAATGAGCGTCTTTAGAGAGTTTTTTGGTGAACAACGCACCGCAGCAATATTATTAAGAACGAAACGTCGATCGCACTCTTATCATTTGATCACTTTCTTTTTCCACGCGTTAAGCTGGAATGCTAAATGGTGGAAAAAGGAGAAACATATTCTATGCGAAACAACGCCTCTCAAATGTTATTCAGTCATTATCATTCACAGCTTTATTTGAAAATAGTTGCAAGTAGAGGATTCCAATACAAATCACTCATCATCGATATCGCCCTAATTATGGTTCATTTCATGGAGTCGACATCGAACCGATCGAATCGACGACCAATCCATCAAATCGACATCGAGTCGATCGAATCGACGACCAATTCATCGAATCGACGTCGAGTCGACCGAATCGGTGTCGAATCGAGCGAATCGGTGTCGAGTCGGCCGTATCGACTACGAATCGATCAAGCCAATGTCGAGTCGATCGAATCGGTGTCGAATCGACGGCATCGACGACCAACTCATCGAATTGACATCGGAACGATCGAATCGGCGACTAATTCATCGAATCGACATCCAGTCGACCGAATCGGTGTCCAATCGATCGGATCGGCGACAGTCCATCTAGTCGACATCGAGTCGATCGAATCGACCTCGAATCCATTAAATCGACGTCGAATCGATGAGGTCGACAACGAACCGATCGAACCGACGACCAGTCCACCAAATCGACGTCGAATCGACTGAACCGACGTCGAATCGGTCGAATCGGCTACTAATTCACCGAGTCAACATCCAGCCGACCGAATCGATGTCCAATCGACCGGATCGACGACCGGTTCATCGAACCGAGGTCGAATCGTTCGAGTCGAAGTCGAATTGATCGAATCGGGGTCGAACCGATCGAGTCGACGACAAATCCATCGAATCGATCGAATCGACGTGGAATCGACCAAACGGACGTCGAGTCGATGCAATAAACTACCGGTCCATCGAACCGACGACCAATCGATCAAACCGACGTCGAATCGACAAAGTCAACGTCGAATCGATCGAATTGGCCACCAATTCATGTAATCGACATCGAATCGACAGAGTCGACGTCGAGTCGATCGGATCGACATCGAATCGATCGAGTCGACGAGTAATCCATCAAATCGACGTCGAATCGATCAAATCGACATCGAGTCGATCGAATCGACGTAGAGTTGATCGAATCCACGTCGAATCAGTCGGGTCGACAACCAACCCATCGAATCGACATGGAATCGATCGAATCGACGACCGGTCCACCGAACCGGCGACCAATCCATCGAATCGACGTCGAATCGATCAAATCGACATCGAATCGACCGAGTCGACGAGGTTCATCTGATCGATATCGAGTCGATCGAGTAGACGTCGAATTGATCAAGTCGACGTCGAATCGATCGAATCGACATCGAACCGATCGAACCGACGACCAATTCATCGAACCGACGTCGAGTCGATCGAATCGGTGTCGAATCGACTGGATCGACAACCAACTCATCGAATTGGCATCGAGTCGATCGAATCGGCGACCAATCGATCAGACCGACGTCGAATCGACAAAGTCAACGTCGAATCGATCGAGTTGGCCATCAGTTCATCTAATCGACATCGAATCGATCGAGACGACGTCGAGTCGATCGGATCGAGACATCGATTCGATCGAATCGACCGAATCGACAACCAGTTCATCGAATCGACCTCGAATCGACCAAATCGACGTCGATTCGATCGAATTCACGTGGAATCGACCGAATCGGTGTCGAATCGACCGGATCGACGACCAGTCCATCGAGGCGACGTCGAGTCGTTCGAATAGAATCGAATCGATTCGAATCGACGTCGAATCGAATCGAATCGAATCGAATCGAATCGAATCGAATTGAATTGAATTGAATTGAATTGAATTGAATTGAATTGAATTGAATTGAATTGAATTGAATTGAATTGAATCGAATCGAATCGAATCGAATCGAATCGAATCGAGTCTAATCGAATCGAGTCGAATGAAGTCGAATCGAGGAGGAGAAAGAGAGAACTGGAATACTAACGTTTCATCGTGGGAAAAGTGAGCACATAATTTCGTGTTTGGGAATTTCAGCAAGATAACTCTTACCAACTAGTGATTGTGAGATTTTTCGATTTGATTTGATTATTTTCTACGATAACCAGATTATCACTTTTGAGTGATCACTGCTATCAACTATTTATCACCACATGGTTGACTCCTCTGAATGCGGTTCACCCTGCCTTGTGATTCCAAGGAATTCATATCAAGTAAACGTATGTGCATATGCTTCATATAAAACAATCCCCACCTGCTTAAATCCTCCTTTATGAACGTTTCGAATGCTTTGCCGTATCTATGTGAGTATATTTTCTGCTTACTAGGTTTGTTAGAAAAGCGAGCGATAGAAACTTTATATTTCTCGTGTAGAAGAGAACACCATCCACAAAGTATCAACTTACTTTCAGGAGCAAGCATAGAGAGCTACTGATGAGTGAACTGCTTCAGTTACTTCGAGATGTGGTAACAATGAGCGGTGTGTAGAATTATCTATACCGTCATTGCGTGCTTTTGCAACGCTGGTAGCATTCAGCGTTCAAAGGTGATAAATGAGGCGAAGCATTATAGAATGCCATGCCTGTTCTCTATTGTTTAAGCGAACGGAAATTTGAAGCTCAATGAACCTGTCGATTCAACTGCCTTGCAGATGTGTAGATGGAAAACGTTCTTTTTAAAATTGCTGGACATAAGATAAAATATTACAGCATAAGATAACATATTACAACCAGCAATAAGTGCACAGTTGCAAATACAAAAGCAAAAACGTCAAGGATATAGCTGAAGGATAGTCGAAACACGCTTTATGACGCTGCTTAATTGGAAACAATCAGGGGAACAAATAGTAGCTAAGATGTGACTGGTGCAACTGTGTTTCCTTTAGAAAGCGAACGAATCCTGCGTGCTTCTTGCGCACGAAGCTCAGATCTCGCTCTCCGGCGACTCTTCTTTGACATGAACAGCAACTCAACTTCTTCGATTGTAATGCCTTTCGTTTCGGGAACCAAAAAGTATATGAATATGAACGCAATCACTGTGAAACCAGCGTATAAAAAGAACGCACCTGAAAAGTTATTTTAGCACTCATATGAACAGGAAATTTTCGTTACCCAGTGAGCGAGATGAGAATGGTCACAAAAAGCAAATATCCTGCATGTGGGAATACTTGAACTTTGAAATTAGAATTTAGAAAGAAACTTAGTAGTTGCAAAGGTTTGACTCCACTTTCCTCCTTATGCAGGAGAAGAATTTAGTTGTGCATATCAGACCGATACTACTTAGCCTTATGTCATGATTCACTGCTCTAGGAAGCTGCATCAGTGACTAAGATTCGATGATCACCAGGAATGGGTGTTCGTGAGATGATTTGGAAGAAATTAGATGCACAGGGAAAAGTTTGCTCGACAGAGCTCTGGTTCCGTTAGCTCTTTTTGGCGACACAGCCTCAACTATGATCCAATCTTTAGTGGTAAAAGTGACACGTTTTTTTTTGCAGGCGAAATCTGATTTAAAGAACCAAACAATTTCAAAGTGCTGATCGTTTGGCAGATCTAGCCTCTAGTAAATTCATAAGCACGCGATCTAAACAATATCGCCATGAGCAGCAAAAAATAGATTCCACATTTATGGTCCTAAATGATTGCCTTAATTTTGTTGCGTTGCATAAGTGAAGCATCATCATAAGAAGTAAACATTTAAAAAAAAAGCACAAACCATATTTTGTGATCGCTTCAGTAAGTGTGAGAAAAGTGAGCGCAATAATAAGATCTCCAATCCAGTTGAATGCCGTTGACAACGAACAACCAACACCACGAGCCCATAGTGGATAAAATTCCGCGTTTAGCACCCAAGTAAGAGGTGCAAATCCTAAATATTAATCATATCGCTTGGCAATATTTAAGGCAGTATTAAAATCTAATTCATGTACGCGATTGTCAGATGCACTATTCATGCCTACTGTACCTTAAACTTAGCAACTAGCAGCTAAACAGTGCAATCAATCGCGAGATATTGTTTACAATTTTTATCAGTACTCAGGTATAACAAGAACCTCCAATCAGGACTGCCACAACAGAGAGGACTGGAAAATGGAACTACCCACTGCAAGAAAGAATTTCGTAGAAATCGCTCGTCTTAATATGTGAAGCTAAAGTGTGTAGCATAGATTTCAGCTGGATTCGGCTCACTCAGCACGTTCTGGTTTTCGACACTTTTCACTCATTTCAGTCAAATTGCTTTAACAGATCGATAGTGAAGTTATGAATATTAAGATATCTGAGAATTGTTTAGAAGCTTCAAATAATGATCAGCCCTTTCGCTTACCAAAAAAAAATCATTAGCAATCACCAAAAGAAATAACAGTCAATATTTCAAAATCGGTTAAAAGACTGCCTAATAAATAGACAAACAAGTAAATGTACATACTCGCAGACACATATTATTTTGCAATAAAATGTTTTATAAATATGAATTGGAAGAAATACTTTGGAGAAGTTAAGGAATAATGCTTACTTGGAATGATACCATGTGCCGTTTTTAAGAAGTGTTATACCAGTTGGTTTTTTATGGCTCACTTGATCTTTGCAATTATAGAAAACTCTACTCTTCAGAGCAAAAAAAAGTTCGAAATAAATGTATTCTCTCACCCATGGCGAAGAATGCGAGGTAGACCACCATGAGAACGATCGGTATCACGGTGTATTTGGTTGCACAGAAACCGTATGCGAAGTTATAGACGGTTGCATTGAATCCGGAAGCACATGGTCCAAGCACTGATACATCCGTATCACCTTCGAGGTCGACTGGGAGACAGTATCTGAAAGTTGTAGGTAGGATCGTGTTCGAGAACTAGTGATATCGCGAAATCGATATGAGGAAAAGAATGCTTGAAAATTCAAATCGTTAAGACTGAAACGCAGAAGGCACTTTTCTAAAAGCAAATACCAATACCACATCATCAAGTTCGATTATTCATCAGCATTAGTACCTATATCATCGAAATTACTGACAGACGTTACCTACCAATAAATAAAAATTGCAGATAAATTTGACAACGTTCTATAATCTGATGAAGTTGTTCATCACATAAAATCCGCGATAGTGCGCCAAGCAACGATACTTTTTGTCTCGACGTAGAATGTCTCAATGCAGAAAATACTCTTTCTTCAATGAAAAGTACTCACCCTGGATCTGTATTCGTTCCTTGATGGCAAAATCCACAGTGCTCGTTGGTAACACAGAAATCACAGTTGCTAAAACAGTACGGTTGCTTAGCCAACAATAAGAGCATAGACACGCTCTTAACGAAGAAAATTTCCAGCAAACGCTAATAGAAGCTTTGAGCACACAAGCTTCTGTGGTAACTTCAAAACTGTTATAAACATGTAGAGAAGTCGATGAGCTATTTCGTAAGACGAATCACCAATAAAAGTGCAATTGAAACAACACAACAAGTATACTATGATGTTGGAGGGTGAAGGGATCGCGTTGCTGTTGCCCTCAAGCAACATGATAACTCCTCTGAGCGTTCAGAAGGGATATGTGTTTAGTTCTAGTGCAAAGCTTTTTGCTCTATGTGAACCTAGATTTCTCTGTAGCGAAATTGGTTGAACGTAGTATATGGCAATCGACTTATATCGAATAGCTGAACCGTCGGGTTGGCGGTTTTCACTTTTTTGTGCACTAATATCAGACTTTTGTTGCGCCCAAACGGTATATTTTTCGAGGGACTATTCCAGCACTGAATAAGTGACTCAAGTTTGCTGAAAATTTGTCTTCTCCTATAACTGGAAAAAATTGCAAAATTTGAATAGAATGAACGCTGAATTTACTCTATTCTGTAATTGCGCCTTGCATTCATGTATTCCTCGGAATATACTTCATTGATAGAAATTTTCTTAGGTGCCGTCGACCGGGTACACGTACAACCCGATTTGAAATAAAGGTAATTACCACACAGTAGATTTATGGAATCACACACAAACACATAGGATATTCGAAGTGGTACATAATATTAACGAAACTTCTATTTTACCTCATTTCTATACATGTCTGCAGATATGGATGTGTTCCACTGATAGCGCCTAATTCCAGAGCATCAGCAGAGTCTTTATTGATGAGAAGGAAGCCAACACCCATAAGAATGAGTACAACGGCGGTCATTCCCACCGATATAAGTAATAGCACACGACGGCCAAATCTTTCGACTAACGCAAGAGGAATAAACGTGCCGAAGAAATTCGCGCCTGAATTATTGGGTATGGAATAATATTTATGAAGCATTTTAACACAGATCTATTATAACACAGATGAAGATGAAAGTTTTGGATCTTCGTGCTAGAAATTTAATGAGAATAACATATTTGACCAGTAAAGACTGTGCAGCGTAGTGAGAAATCACCGAAATTTCTCGATTAAATATGATCTGACTTCGGTGCATTTTATATACAACGATGCAATCTTAATGTTGGTACTGAAATGAAGGAAAGTGATATTCAGTTAGATAAAAGAAGAGCATCAATTGATGTATATATGCATTACACTATTTGAACTTCGGCTTAAGCATACGTGCTTGTGTGCTTTTTCAAATGCAATGCATGCTATTTCAATTTAGGTGATATGTACATTCAAATTTATGTGCAAATTTCTGGAACTGTCGAAGTATTTAAACAGCTGTGTCACGAAGGCACGCGAGTAAGTTCTTGAACTGCTAGAGACATAGAATTGAAATATCGTCTGACCACCTTATTTTTCATGGGGATACGTATGTTGATTTTCGTTGTATCTACGTACCCCGCCATAAATGCTACAGCTATTGCATTTGTGAGACAGCATCGTAGCGTTCATAGCATGTATCGTTTACGTCGCACGACCTGCCTCCGAATCATTGTAATCTACGTCTGGCAACCATAACACGTCTGATCTTTCGGTAGCTTAATGAATTTGAAAAAAAATTGTAATTATTTAAGGCACACTTGAAATCCCGAGTGATATCCATATTGTTATGTGTTTGTCTTTAATTCCTGCTGATTGAATAATATGTCCCGTGTAGTACCTGCAACAATGGAATAATTAATAGCGAACATTTGCGGTTAAATAAAGTCGGAAATTAACTTGAACGATGCTCCAATTAAGCGTGCATATAAGGCTTTTTGCATCGGACGTTTACTCTTACTTGCTGAAGAAATAAGGACATGCAGATGGATAATAAGTACAATCGTTTACATATTTTTGCAAAATATTCGCTATCATAAAAATACAACCCTTGGAAAATGCTTCGATGAAAAATTTCGTGATGTTTTTGAAAAAGTCATTCTGTTAGAACGAGGAAGGAAGTAAATTATAGTAACTAAAAAAAACTGATTCCGGAATTCACGTTTTACAAATTTCCACGCAAGATACGACATCAAATGTGAAATGCCTCGAGCAAATATGAAATAAAACCACAGCGAAACTGAAGCGAAAATTTTTAAACGTATTAATGCAATCATGACTATGCAACAATGCAACTAAAAAGGGCAACTTCACCGATTTTCACTGCATCATTAAAAAGTAAACAGACATTGTTATAGTCAGTACCATACCTCTTGAGCCCAATACGGCAAATCTTCTGCTGCCTAACTGATTTTTGAATGTAGATAGTACCTGTTGAAGCCGACATACGTTACAGTAACAACATTCCAACTGTTTTTTACAGTCTAAAAAGGGCAACTTCACCGATTTTCACTGCATCATTAAAAAGTAAACAGACATTGTTATAGTCAGTACCATACCTCTTGAGCCCAATACGGCAAATCTTCTGCTGCCTAACTGATTTTTGAATGTAGATAGTACCTGTTGAAGCCGACATACGTTACAGTAACAACATTCCAACTGTTTTTTACAGTACAACATTTTTTTTTCAGTTTTCAGTACTTTTCATATTCCAATAATCAATTTCTTCCCACTTATTTGGGCAAACGAAGGAGAAATGACAAGAGGATCTCCTGTTTAACTTTCTCTAAAAAAGTGTTGGTAACGAGAATTACCACTACATATTCTCGTCGTCAAATCTCCTCAACTTTTATCAACTGCTTTCTTTATTCGATGAGCGTTTGATCTTTAAACGCCTCAATTAGGCGAATAATAATGACGTTGGAAATGGAAATTAAGTGTTACACTTACATGATAGTATTAACACCAGCGAGTTGTTGGAATAATTGAATAAGACATCCAATCGTTAGAGCCTTGAGAACGTGAGGAGTTGTGATCATTCGCCATAGTACGAACGAATCTGAATAAAATTTTTCGGACTTCGTAAAATTTCAGTGACTTTTTCGAATTTCTATGATAAAAGTGGCTCAAAAGAGGGCAAGTTACTCTATCGCAACATCGTTTGCAGTGAAACTCGCACTGTTCAGTTCAAGCCGTAAAAAGGAGAAAAAGATTGACCGTCGCCAAAAAGACCCTTTTCATGGTTCATCGACTGACATCATCAACTACTTATGGCAGAAAAAATGTTGTAATATTTAGCGAACCAGAGGCAACAATCTTCGCTCCGGCGAATTTATAGATGGAAAAGTCGCAAATTTAGCTGCATTTCCGATGCTGTTATAAGAAAAAAACCGAAGAAATATATATATATATATATATATATATATATATATATATATATATATATATATATATATATTTGTCCTTGTTTATCCTTATTCCGACGATAACTCTCTTTAAAGTGGTGGAATTTTGAATCTTAGGTCAGGTAGGTTCATATGTTGAGTTCACTTCGTATCTTCGGTAGAAAATCGGCTTTCGTTCCACTCTACATCGCTATTTATGGAACATCATGTTCTATATTAAGTCCTCTCTCATCGCTGCATAATGTATGTCTTCGATTAACAAAAATTGAGGAAAATTTATTGATTTTGCAAAAAATCAAGAAAAAGAAATGAAGTATTTTGTTTCTTTTATAACTTACCGCCAACTTTCGCTTTTGCTTCCATCTCTTCTTTATGCGCATTTTTTATTTCACTCATTTCATAGTCAATCCATTCTTTGCTACCTGAGTATACTCTTTGCACCACCTAAAGAAACAATAATGATTTTCAAAACAGAGATTTATTACATATCCTTGCTGTTATTGTGACTCGCAAATGAAGCAGTTAATGAGTTTCCTTTTTCGTTTTCAAGAAGGGCTAGACCGCAGAGCAACAATGACTTGTTGAGGGGAAGATGAAGATGAAAAACTTCACAATTTTGCATATCACTTTTTTCTTTGAAAATTCACCATACGGAGATTTCTGTTTTCAAAAATTCCAAGACTGTTTATTATGCAAATACTGAAAAACTTTCACGAGCTTCATACTGTACGCTTGTAAGAATAAAACACATCATTGCCATCGAAGGGCCTTCTGTGGGTCAACCTACACAACTCTTAATAAAACCCTTGTTGATAGCAATAATAATAAAAGTGGCTTTACTGAAATTACTACCAAAAATCGTCATAAATTCGGCCAAATATGTCTTCACAGTATGCTTGAAGATGTTAGAGTGTAATTCTAAAACAGAGGTTTTCACAACAAGCATATTAAAGAAAACAAATTATGACGTTGAATCGCTCACCTTTATGGCTTCGTCTTTTCTGTCATTGTAAAATAGAAATCTTGGACTTTCAGGAAGGTAGATGAAACCGATAACTTGAACGATAGCAGGTAATGAAGCAACACCAAGCATTAATCTCCAACCAACGTAAACCGGATTCGTATATGAGAACACACCTTTACAAGGCAAACTTATTGTTTTTGAAGGGATATGCAACAGATTAGATAAATGTAGTTGTAACATATCTTTTGTATTTTTAGAAATGCATTATGCTTTAAGGATAAATAATGGTGTTGAGGGAATTTGATTTTGGAGCTTTAGAATTAAAGATATGAACACTTAAACTGCACGTGAATGGCAGTACTTCAGTATGTTTCCTTTTCGGCAAAAATGAAGCAAAATTCCATTTTTCACGAGCAGAGCTGTACAGTGTGTTGCAAATATCAGCGGATTTAACGGTGTTTGGTAGGGCATGAGGTCTGCGTCATACCTCATTGAGAGAACAGGTTAGTTTTATGAAGCTGTTTCAGAAGGTCGAGTCAACGGATGCGGTTAATAGGTCGTGCCAATCGACCGTTTCACACCTACGAGGACACTTTTTAGCGAATCTTCCTGATCAACTTGAGAAGCTCGAAAATAATGGGAGATGCAGCATCTGTTCGCCTTCCTCGATGTAGACGCGCATCGGACAATCTGAAGCCCTTTATCGACTGCTACCGAGGGGAAGATCATGCACCGTGCGGTATTGCTTTCTTTTCAATGCTTATGGAAATTTGCTTCAGTGTGAAAAACTTCGCACACTTTATAAAAATTCGCTCAGTTCTTCATTTAAACCGATCGGGATATAAGATAAAAGAAATTTTACGGGAAATTAGTAGTTGCGGTTGGATTAGTTCACATATGGATATGTTGTTTTGCATGTTTTACTTTTATTGTTAACTTGTACAGTTGGTTAAGTTGCTGGGAATCGGAAGCACATATCATGTCAGATACTCCTGCAAGCTTTCATAGCTGTTGAAATCTACTTACTGAGATGTTCAGCTCAAACATTGTCGACTCTCACTGTTGTGTGAATGAGCAACTCCGTGAAAATGTTTTGATTTCTTCGACGAAAATGAGCCTTGGCTCGAAAACAGATTAAGCGAATAGAAAGCTTGGAAAGCTCACTTTAAAAAATTCGACCTTCGAAAGTACCCTTCAGGAATGAGAAAAATCTCCAAGCAGGCTCGGTAAATATTTCAAGTCTCATAAATACAACGGAAGGAATAAGTCAGAAGACTGTGGCAATTAGGGGACCACTGAATATTTATTTCGAAATTATGCGCTTGCCTGCTAAAAAATTGGCAACCAGTTGTCCAAAACCAATCATCATTTGGAATGCCGTTATTAAACGTCCGCGTATATGCGATGGTGCTGTTTCTCCAACATATATGGGAACTATCATCGAAGCAATCCCTGTAAGCTCGAACTAAGAAAGCAGAAGAAAAAAAAGGTGCTGGTACTAGGCGTCTAGATAGAAGAATTTTTTGATCACTCGCGAACGTTGTCTCTATTCAATCAGTAGAGACGGTTTCGCCAATTTTCCTGATTGTAGAAACTCGTAAGTGAGAGGATCATATGGTGCTGTTACATATCAGTCATTGGTGACCAAAAATCGCCTTACCTTAGAAAGGCGTGGATAACAAAATTACAACTGCTGATATACAGAACAAAAAAAAACTGCTTGCAGTAGTTCTTATGTCCTTTTGCTGTTAGTCTATTTTTAAAGTGACAGAAGTGATAACAGATACATGGAAGTCTAGACTTCTCGATCTATATGTTGATGTTCAAATATTAAAGCTCGTGATTTTTCGACAGTGCAAGTTGATCGAGTTCGTACACAAAGAGAAGTAATGCTCATACCGATAGCGACGCCAAGAAGGATTCGACCAACCAATAAACAAATTTTTTCAGTTGCTGCTGCACAAACAATTCCACCAATTGTGAATAAGATCGCAGCAGCAATAATCACAGGCTTGCGTCCCCACCTATCAGCAAAAGGACTTGAGACAAGTGAACCAACTATCGCCATGCCTATAAACAAGTTGAAATAATTCAATGTACGTCCATCGATAGAAGATGTGATCTCACCTTATTCTCAGAAATGATATTTGAATTCATGTTTTGGAGAATGAATTCAGGACAAGCATGAACTAGTTTGTAACATGATCAATAAGGACTATCCTCATGAAGGAATGCTTATCAACATCAGCACACATCAGCATACATCGGACCGTTGTTCACGATTATTAAGATATGCGTAATCATGTTTTCCTATTCTACTGATTCGATCGTCTCACAGAGAAACGATATAAAAAGAATCGATGTGACTGTCTAAACCGTCTCGCAATTTCTGTCTCATGCGAATGATTAAACCACTATACTAAACGAAAAGTATATGTCGTCGTTGTCTATATCATGTACACTCAGACATGCATTGTTGTGAATCACCAAAAATTTCCTCGCAAGTAGAAGACCTATGGCCGTTAGTTGAATGAATTGGGCTTGTTCAATTAGATCATTCAAGACTAAGGTTGTAGCTTCATCCTTTAGCTCACTGTTGTCCGCATTCGAAATCACACGCCTGAAAAAGGCGTTGTAGCAGAAAAGAGATCTATTTTCATGAATTGTATTACACCCTCTGATTTCCATTCAGCGTGCAACTTATTGTAATCATTAATCTGCATTTTTAAACTCACCTATCCATCACTTTATTTGAGCATGGTTTAGCATTATGCATTCTTTTTTACAGCGACATTTTTGCACGTTCGCTATCTCTTTTAATAACCTTCTTATCGCCACATTGTGATTCCTGCTTGTTCTTTGCAAATAAAAACTTCCAGACGACAACTAAAAAGCCCTTTAATGAATTGCAAAACAAAACAGATGGATCATGCAGTTTTCATCGCCTTTTTTCAATCTTCTTCGCGATTCGCTTATGCCGCTGACTCCAATTATGCGACCGCTTCATAAAGCATACCATGCCTGTATTGTCACTGTGCTATTGAAATATAAGTTGCTTTAAGGTTGACCTTCCTGTTCAATATTACTGTGCATTGCGCCATATCGGGTATCCAGTAGTACATATACCTCGGCTCTTTCAGCCGGCCCTATCCAACGAATCTGTATAAATGCGTTCTCATGCAAGTTTTGCATTCGTATGTTCTTGCTCTTTCGAATGACGCTCTCCATTCTGGGTTTAAGAGCCCAATAAAGTGATAGCATTTTGACATAATGCGTGAGGCATATGATGACTTTTAACGTCCACGAAACAGTACTGATTAATGTGTTTCAAACCTGGTGTTATGCTGATGATCACTTCCTTCCATATTGATGTCATTGGCTTCATTCCATCATAGTCCACAATGTACAACATCGAACCGGACACCACGCCTGTATCATAGCCAAATAAGAATCCTCCAATCACTGCACAACCAGCAAGTAAATAAACATAGAACCCTAACTTCGGGTTCTCTTCTGGACGTGGCGCAACATCCACGATGCAATATTCCTGCAAAAAGATTTATGATGCATCACAAGAACTCTAAAGACTGAAACAGTAAATAAACACAGCGTTTCTTCTCCTACACATGCTTGCAGTAGAATTTTCAGAAGCCAGCAATGATAAGTCTTCAAAATGCAACAATCGCTCCTTCTTGTTAGGATTAAACAATCGATGTGCATCGAATCATACCCAAACCAACGGTAAATGAATCTCCTGCACTTTCGAAGGTGCACTAGCACTTGTGGTTTAAGAAAACGAATACGATTTTGTGTATGCACTAATAAACTAAAATTTACTCCAAGTATGCGAAAACTCCATTCCTAATTAAGCATCTTCGAATGTGCGATCATCTTTTACACTCGTGCCTTTTCCGCCGTTTGATGATTCGTTGAAGTTTTTTTCCGTGGTTCACCTTATATGCTGTATTAGGACCAAAAATTCTGTACCCGATGTCAGCTTAAAATCACTGAAATACATCGCCGGAACATATGGAAACTGCAGTATAGAAAGGTAAGCGCGCATAAAGTTGCCTGCATTGCTATATCGTCGGCTAATGTAGTTTCCGATCATCTTCTAAGAGAAAAGAATCCGCTCGATGAATTCGTTGGATTTTTAATGGCTATTAATAGATATATTATCGCCTAATCAATGTTGTACTGAACGGGTATTGCTCGATTGAAAAACAAAGTATTCAGTTGAAGTTCTTTCATTTTCCTGCCGATTAAGGATTGCAGATCATATTTCAGAAGCTCCAAATTTTACAGTCTGTCATCCGCATTTGAAGTGCGCACTTGATGCTTGTCCACGTTTGCAGAAACTAAACTTTCGAATGTTATACAGTCTAAGTGAACGAACCAGTTAACTGAAGAATTTCGTTAATTGCGCGGAGCATCGCCGACGATGTATTGTGAGCATTTTAAAATGTGGATAGT
Source organism: Baylisascaris schroederi (assembly GCA_006503575.1). Taxonomy (NCBI): domain Eukaryota; kingdom Metazoa; phylum Nematoda; class Chromadorea; order Rhabditida; family Ascarididae; genus Baylisascaris; species Baylisascaris schroederi. Next base: position 26,658 of record QEWY01000629.1, on the reverse strand, counting down.
TCGATTCTGTCAAAATTACTGTATCTTCGAAATAGCGTTTACTGTGATATGAGCACAGTTGATGTCATTGCTTATACTTTTCTTTTTGGATTATTTCCTTGATACGTAAATTTTGTTATCGTATAATCGTTTGAATAAACAACGAAAAGCAAGCTAACCAAATTCATTTTTTAGGAAATCCTTAAGGACGGTCGCCTCAAAAAGGGATGGGCAAGTTCTCTTGGAGAGCTTCGTAAAGACCAGAGGAAAATCCTCATTTACGTCATTAAATGTTAAAAAAGAATTAAATTCTATAAAACAGAAGAAAATAGTATACCTCTTTCTCCTGAGACATTTGTCGTACTAACTGAGCAAACCTTCCTGAGGAATTGCTCATTAAGAACATCAAACAGTTTTATTATCGCTGGTATTGATAGACGCACCTAATTATCGCGTTTTTATGATCAAAATGTTCTTCAATGTGCACGTTTCATTTTCAACAAACAATCTTACATTACGAACGCCTTTGCGCTCACATTTTCTTAATATTATATATGTAGTTATATAGATCTCATTTGAGCGAAAAATATTTTTTATTGCAATAAGAATTTGTAAAAAAGTCGTGGATGACTGTTGCACTTAGGGATGGGTGCTTATTTCTTGTTGCATCTGTTAATTTATTTGCCACTATCAGCACAAATGATAAGTATATGAAATTCGAAGGTTTCTTAGTTGAAGAGAAAATAAACGAAATTCTTTGCATCTGTTAGTTTTTAAAACTCAATGACGATATGCTTATGTTTCAATTTTACAAGTTTGGTTTCTTCCACTGTCAAGATTTTCGTATGTCCCAATAGATATCAATTGATTCACTATATTTTGCAAATAAAAAGTCACTATTATTCGAACTTCTTCGATTGACATTCCAAAATCGGCAGCTAGATCACAAACATATGCGGAAATTTTGTTGCATAAAAATGACTGCATATATTTCTCTTTTTTTAAACGATATATGTGCGTGCTCTTTATGAGCTAACATGTATGAAAGTAGACGGAATGTTTATTGTTGTCTTTTATGCTACGCAGCATTGGTTTTTTTTTCTGTGAATGATCGTTTTATCATCCATCAGTCATAAATCAACTAATAAAGAAGCTTAAAAAAAGCTGATTATTATATTTCCACTCCTAAACATGCGAAGAGTTTTATCTATTCAACGACACGATGGGTCGTAAAAACTTAAAATCAATGCCGTCCTATTCAGCATCGAAAAACAGTGGCATGAGCATATCAGACAAGCTAGTAAGACACATGGTATCTCAATTCTTTCTCTCATTCCGCCCATCCGTCTCATAAACGAGCAGCAAATAGAACGAATGAGCAAGTGTGTCGAAACATCGGGCGCCATAGAGGCTTATAAAACCTTGCTTGACTAACCAGCTTGAATGTGGCCAACAAAATACAGTCTGAGAGTACGCATAACAGTACTCACGTATTTATGGTCGGTGATTTGATAGAATGCTGCACCAAATACGCTCGTCGAAAAGATGAGATGGTTATACCTAAACCACATTTTGTGTACCTTGAGTTCTTCATACGCATGAATAAAACAAAGAATAACTTGTCATGTCGGGATTCAACTGTGGAGAGACCTCCAGGTTATCTGTCATTTCTAACCTTCAAACAGAAGTATTTCAGCAATGTCGTCTTTAATGCGGAGATGTTGCTCCGCGGAGCCGCAGAACGAATTCCGGAATATTGCTAGGCATCAGCGAATTCACGCTGCACTTCGCATGAAGACGTTCTGTGATTAGATATATTTTCTTGAACATCCATATGATTCTCACCAATGCATCGATCCCGATGCAACATCCGGCTACTTTCGGACTGTCTGCTGCTGCCAGTTGCAGTACATTGCTAAGCAAATATATGAACGAGAATGTCGAGGATGTAGGTGAAGAGTAGTAGACATTTTATGACACGGATTAGCGAAAATGTGGCGATCAATTGTTCACTAAGATGTCACTGCCGCAACAGCGTTGCTTTTAGAAAGCGAACGAATCCTTTGTGTTTCTTGAGCACGGAGAATAGATCTAGCTCTCTGGCGACTCTTCTTTGGCATGAACAGCACCTCCACTTCCTCGATTGTGATGCCTTTCGTTTCCGGAACCAAGAAATATATGAATATGAAAGCAATCACTGTGAAACCGGCGTATAGAAAGAAGGCACCTGAAAACTTGATTTAACACTCATATGAACGTGAGCAGATCATTGGTTTGATATTAGCAAGAACTTTTTTTTGAAATGCTAACTGGACTAGATCAGTTGCAAACGTTTGACTTCACTTCCGTTTTCATGCATGAGAATATTTTAGCCTCGCGCATTGGGATTCAGTGGTAACGTTAAGGGTTACAGCAAAGATTACGTCGAGATTCGGTACTTTCGGACACTGCATCCATTAGGAAAATTCAGTGGTCGCTAAGGGATGCGTTCATGAGACGGACTGTAAGAAATTACATGGAGAGAAAGAAGGTTTGCTTAATACAGTTCTGCTTCCAATGCGCCTTTTTAAACGACAGAGTCTCAAGTCAACAGGATCCGTTATTGATAAAAGTACTAGGTTTCTAGCAGGCGCCATCTAATTCAAAGAACCAAACAATTTCAAAGGAGTGGTCGTTTCGCAGATGGGGGGGGGAATAAACGTGCCAAAGAAGTTCGCACCTGAATCATTAGGTATGGAGCGGCGTTTATGAAACATCATAACAAAAGATCAAAGTATGGCAACTTTCTGTTATGAATTTAATAGGAATAATATGCTTAACCAGGAAACACATTCCAGTTAATGGGAAGGTGTTTTTTTTTCGCTGAAATGTGATGCGCTTTTTGCACAACTTAAATATAACAACAGAGTCTTAATTTCGCTGCTGAGTCGGAGGAAAGTAATGTGCACTTAGATGGCATAGCAGGATCAATTTGCATATATGTTCATAAGACGATTCCAAATCGGGGTCAAGTATGTGCCTCAAGTTTCGAGCTTGTGCTCTTTCAATTCTGCTCTTTGGTACATTCAAATTTGTGTACAAATTTCTAGAAGTCCAAAGGCATGAAAGTACTGTAAAATTTCTATGTTTCTCGATGTGTAATTTAATGAAAAGAAGATAGTAAAAAACATCGCTAGCAACCATTCAACGTCTGGAAATTTCGGTAGCCAAATGAATATAAAAAATTGTAGTTTACTAAGGCACACTTGAAATCCCGAGCGATATCCATATTGTTGTGTGCTTGTCTTTAATTCCTGCTGATTGAATAATATGTCCCGTATAGTAACTGCAACAATGGAATACTTAACAGGGAACATTTGCGGTTAAATAGCTTCAGAGATTAACTTGAACGATGCTCCGACTAGGTGTACGTATTGCATCAAAAGTTTAATCTCAACCGCCTGAAGCAACAAGAAGATGCAATCAGAGAGTTAGATATGATCTTTTACAAATTTTCCATTTTTACTGTAATAAGAATACAACCCTCAGAAAATGTTTCGTTGGAAAATTCCGTGGTATTTTTTTTTTGAAAAAGTCATTTTGTTAGAGCAGTAAAAGACTTATATTATAGCAACTAAAAAAGTCATTTATAATTATGGAACTATGCGGTCAGAGAGATGAAGAAGAAGGAAGATAAGGATCTGCTGTTTAATTTTCTCTACGAAAGTATTACTGTTTAGAATTCCCTCTGTATATTCCCATCATCAAATCTCCCGATTCTTTCCTTATTCGATTCAATGAGCGCAGTTAAACTTCCAACACGCCTAATAAGTGAGTAATAATGACGTTGACGAAAGAAAATGTTGCACTTACATGATAGAATTGACGCCAGCGAGTTTTTGGAAAAACTGAATAAGACATCCAATCGTTAGAGCTTTGAGAACGTGAGGAGTTGTAATCATTCGCCATAGCACAAAGGAATCTGAGTAAAGCAAAATTTTAATGACTTTTTCAAATTTATAGGATACATGCGACTTGCAGTAATTGGAGAGCTGAAGTTACTACTGTCTCAAAACTCTTTACAGGCTTGTTGCCGCGAAATTCGCGGTGTCTAGTTCGATTCAAAAAGAAGAGGAGGAGATTGACTGTCACCTGAAAGGCCCTTTTTCATGATTGCTTGACTGCATCATCAACTGCTTACGGGTAGAACATTTAGCGAATCAAAGGCCTAGTCATTAGCTCATCGCTATTTATAGAACCTTATGATCTATACTAGGAAATCAGTTTCATTTGTGATCCTTGCAAAATGTGTGCACCTGATTCAAAAAAAATTGAAGGAAATTTATTGATGTGATAAAAAAGAAAAGAAAGAGCTGAGGTATTTTTTCTTCATGACTTACCGCCAACTTTCGCTTTTTCTTCCATCTCTCCTTTATGTGCATTCTGTATTTCACTCATTTCATAGTCAATCCATTCTTTGTCATCGGAGTATACTCGTTTCACCACCTAAAGAAATAGTAATCACTTTCAGAACAGAGATTTATTGTTTGCCGTTGTTGTTATTGTGACTCATCAGTAAAGCATGCAGTGAACATTTTTTTTTCTGTTTTCAAGAATTGCTAAACTGCATAGAAATAATGACACTTTTGAGGGAACGATGAAGGTGGAAACCTTCACAAGGATGCCATCACAATAAGAAGAGCAAACAAAACTAGAGATCGATGGTGGTGTGATTTCGTTTCACAGATGCAACGATAATTTTTGCACATTGTAATAGTCTCAATACACACGTTATTTGCCCGTTCATGGAAACTGGAACATAATATTTGAGTCCATGGTTGTGTAACACATCGCTACTCTCGGAGAACATCACGCTTGTCTAGACAACCCCAGTTACGTCCATCTGAGTAAGACGTCTTAGCGCATTGAACCCACTATTAAAGCAGCTGTTGATAGCAATACTGCTATATGTCTTAACCGAAACTACTATCAAAAAAAATCATCACAAGCTCAGCCAAATATATCTTCTCAGTATGTTTGCACGTCTTAGAGTGTGTTTTGTTGAATGCAGGTTTCTACAACTAGAGTTTAAAGGATCACATTATGACAATGAGCCACTCACCTTTACACAGTCATTTTTTCTATCCCTGTAGAATAGAAATCGCGGACTTTCAGGAAGATAAATGAAACCGGTAGCTTGAACGATAGCAAGTATTGAAGCAATACCAAGCATTAATCTCCAACCAACGTAAACCGGATTCGTATATGAGAACACACCTGTATAAGATAGACATCAATTTTTCAAAGGACCTCTGCAATAGATGAGATGAATGCATTCATTATTGTTTCTAGCAGTGCAAAATACTTCAAGGACCGTAAATCGAAGCGTTGAGGAAATGCAACTTTTGACCGTTAGAATTGAGGACATGAACATTGAAACTACAACTATATTCGAGGCTCCGAAAATTGGTCCTTCTCCGCGATTCTTCTTCCTTTGGTTTACGTTGCTGATCAGTGGAACTGTTAAAAGGATTACGGCGAATCACTTGATGTTCGTGACCGCAGTTCCAATGAAATAAAATTACGTTCATGAGCACTACAGTGTGCCGTTTTCAGACGCTACCATCTCCCCAAAGAAATGGAAGAGCTGATTTATAGATATTGCCATGGATATGGGAGATAATGTTCTGCATCTTCTACTTTTATTGGTAACTTCTGCAGCTGGTCAGGTTACCTGAAATAAGAAGCATATATCATATCATCTATTCTGGCACGCATTCATAGTTGCTAAAAGTTCGTTACTGAGATGTTCAGTGCAAATATTGCGGCTGCCAGAGTTGTATGAATGAGCAATTCGGTGAAGAAATTTTGATTTCATTGAGAGGATGAGCCTCGACTCGGAGCCTAATTGAATCATCCAAGGCTTGGAAAGCTCGTTTAAAAAAATTTGACATTCGAAAGAACCCCTCAGAGGTGAGGAAGATTTTCGAGCAGTTCGGATAAATATTTGAAATCTCGTAAGCAGAATGGAAGGAACGAATAAGAAGACTGTGGCAATTATTGGGGTACCAAATGTTTACAAATTATGCGCTTGCCTGCAAAAAAATTGGCAACGACTTGTCCGAAACCAATCATCATTTGGAATGCCGTTATTAGACGTCCGCGTATATGTGATGGTGCTGTTTCTCCAACATATATGGGAACTATCATCGAAGCAATCCCTGTAAATTCAAACTAAGAAACTGGAAAAAAGGTGTTGATATCAGGCCCTTCCACAAAACAATTTTTCTTTACTCGCAAACGATGCCTTTATTTAATTAGCAGAAACTGTTTCACCAATAAGTTGTATGGTCTCGTAAGTGAGTAAGTGGATCATATGGTTCTGTTACCTGTCGGTAGTTGCTGACCAAAAATTGCACGCGGTTATTGTTGATCAAAAATCGTCTTACTTAAGAAATACGTTGATAACGAAATATTAGCTTTTGATAAGGAGAAAAAATTGCTGCCAGCTGTTTTTACATCCTATGGCTATTAATCTATTTTTAAAGCGATAGAACTGAAGAGAGTCATATTAAAGCTCAGACTTTGAGATGCCTATGACATGATGTTCGGATATTTTAGAAATGCTGAATTTTCGACAATACGAATTGCTCGAGTTCGTACACAAACAGAAATAATGCTCATACCGATAGCGACACCAAGAAGGATTCGACCAACCAATAAACTAATTTTTTCAGTTGCCGCCGCACAAACAACTCCACCAATCGTGAATAAGATCGCAGAAGCAATAATCACAGGCTTTCGTCCCCATCTGTCAGCAAACGGACTTGATACAAGCGAACCAATCACCGCTATGCCCAAAAATAAAGTTGAAGAACTAAAATATCTATCGATTGTTCGAGAAGTGATCTCATTCTATTCTCAAAACTCATAATTCAGCTTCTGTATGACATTGGCCTGCCATATATCATATTAGTGAATCAGTGCGGGACAAGCATAAAGTTTTTCGTGTAATGATCGACTACTGTTGTTATGAAGAGAAATATAGGAATGCTCATAGCAACACTGGGATGCTGTCATACATCATTGTAGATCAGATCGCTGCGAATAATTAGTTAGATACGCGCAATCATGTGTTCATATTTTACTGATCGACCGCTCATGCAAAAACACTACAAAACAATCAACACATCCATACCGTAGTGTTATCTACATGACCCGGATAAGAGAGCAAGCGAATTCTACAGACAGACGCCTGTAGAATTCGTTTGCCCTGATCTCCTGATGCTCTGATCTCTTGCTCTGAACTTCTATCAGATGATCTCCTACGCCAGCTCTGGAATTGGTCCGCTAATCCTGATATGTTTTACGGAGTTAAGGTGTGTCGAAGAAATTCATGTACTTTACAGCCGGTCGAGTTGCACTTCATGCAGGTCTAATGTGGAAAAACCAGTCTTCTAGCGAAAGTTTCTATGAGCGATCCCGACTGTATATGAAATGCGAATGCTACCTTATATATTGAAGAATTTTAGGGAACTGGTTGATTAAGTGAGCTAAATGCAGGAAGGAGCATCGCCTCACTTCTCATAGCACATTTGTAAAATCGAAATCCAGCCGACTGCAAGACTTAATCAAAATTTGGGCTTTTGTTGGTGGATCTTACGAAGAATTGAATTGAACATATTTGAGAATTAAATTTTGGCGTAGGAGGTCATAGTTCAACTTTCTCGATCATAGGCGTCAGAATAACGTTTGCCATAGCCATGAAAAAACCGCCGCTCGGTTTTTGCTGACTCCCAGTTTTCCATTCTTCAGGGCACACATACGCATGCGCAGACTCGACATCACCCATATGCGCCTAAGAGCATGATTTGCAATGGTGCTTGTAAACAGACATTTCGCAAATGATTTGTGCGATGATAGGTCGCTTCTACTGCGAATGTATTACTCGGCTTCTTTATTGCTGATTGACGGCTCTTTTACTTGGTTGGGCTAATGAACCCAGATCGCATTGGTGCACACTGTGGCTTAACCGATTCTTTTTCTCTAGTGGTTGTCCGTCTAGCGAATATGCACTCAATGTGAAGCTTTCTAGAGAATAAATGCGTTATTACTTTCATCATTAATAACAATAAGGTAGCTCATTTATTCGAGGACGCTGACTGCTTTGAATGTGAAAAAAGCCGATGATTAGTTTTCATGTTTCAAATTCGATTCGCTAGTGAATGGTTTTTTAATATCATTATTCCAGCCGACAAAGTTCATCCTGAAAAGAAATATTCAGGCGAAATTCCCACAAGCGACCATTTTTGAGCGCTTTTGAAGAAAACGATCTATGTCGATGTATTTGAGCCCTTACTATTCTATATTCCGCTTGTGTGGCGGACCCTTATTCCGCTAGTGACTTTGAACATAAGCTACCCATGATTCGCCTATCCATCTGGTTTCTGCTCCTTATCTCTGCTTAATCTCAGTTCATTGCTATCGCATTATCACTATCTGCCACCATGTTTGAAACCTTTATCGAGTCAACGTAATTTCGCGTTATTAGAGAACTCACGTGAGAAGGAACAAGCACACAACGCCACTTCAGGACAGCATACATTGTTCATGACTTGTGCAAGCACAGAAGTTTAGAATAGAATCTATGAAGCGTTCGTTTGATGACTTGTGGCTTTTAGTTTTGACTTACAAAACCTCTACGGATAGGGTTATCAGCATCATTTCCGCTCATGTTTATCCAATTGTGAATTGTTGAGAAATGTCTTCCTATGCATCAACATTTCCATGTCTTTTACTTCTTTTTTCACAGAGTGTGAAGCATATAATATTGCGCTTTCGTTTACGAAGAGTAAACAAATCAAACTATTCGATCTTATCACTTCGCAATCATTCGTTACATTGCTTGACGAATGCAATTTTTTACGCTTTAAACTTGCACTTCATCAGTCGCATTGTTTCGTCTGTAGAGAAGCAGATAAAATTTGGCGACACGATAGGCACATGGACTCATTTGCATGATCATTGATGTGTTAATTTAGCAATTTGGTAGTCTTTTTTTTAAAAACAATTATTACTCAATAAAGCTGCATTACACTTGATGAAGTGTTTTAAATTTTTTTCTTGTGAATAATGGTAGCAGAGCATACCAAACTTCTTTTGCGTTCTAGCACCTCTCAGAATGCGTGTGCGCCAAGAAAGTGGCTTTTAGGATGTGCACGCATTTTTGCACCTGGTGGTAAAATTCATCGCATTTCCGCTTCGCTTGCCAGCATTTCGGTCTTTTCAGACAGAGGAAGTAAGATGAAGAATATCAGCCTGAGACGACCTACTTCAGGTGAAATTTTTTAGTAATTAGAATTATAAGCCACAAAAAGTTTTCTGTTGGGGCGAGCAGAACAGGCGAGTATTTTTCTAGTTGAGAGACTAAACTTCAAGTTTTTTGCCTAATATAGATGTCTCTCAGGACGCTAAACCGTCTCGCAATTTCTCTCTCTTGTGAATAACGAAATTACGGTGTTAAACGGAAAGTATATGTTGCGGTGGTCTATATCGTCTACATCTAGGTCTACAATGTTGTGAATCACCAAAAACTTCTTAACAATTTGAAGACCTGTGGCTGTTAGTTAAATGAATTGAACTCTTTCAATTAGATCATTCAAGGTTAAGATTGCGGCTTCATTCTTACGTTGCTAGTTCTCCGCCTTCGGAATTAAATGCTTGCGAAATTCGTTGTTGCACGAAAACGATTTGTTTTCATGAATTGTATTGCACTCTCTGATTTGCATTCGATGTGCAAATTGTTGTAATGAATAATGCGCACCTTCAGACTCACATATCGACCATTTTATTTGAACCTCACTTCAACAGTGTGCAGTCTTTCTTTACTGCAATATTCGGGTACAAACTCTGCCTCTTTCAGAAACCATCCCACCGCTACATTGTAATTGCTGTTTTTCCTTATAAGTCAAAGCTTTAGACGACAACAAAAAAGACACTGATCCTTTTATTGCAAGTGAAATATTGCACTGCGTTCATTCTATTATTCTATCACGCCAGCAGTGAACTGCGCACAAGAAATTATACGGTAGTCGCGCAACAAGTACAACTCTGCACTTCAATTTCAACTTTGCGGCATAACTGTCGAACTGTGGTTTTCTGGATCGGAACATCCCCCAGTTCCCCTTTACGTGCAAACGGTGGAATAGAATTTGGAGGCCTGTAGCCAGCCGAAAGCCAGGAAAGTGAACTACACCATAAAAGTGTATGTACAATCGTCGTATGTTATCACGATTCCACGCAATTACTCTCTCATCCATTTTTTATATATATATATATATATATATATATATAATATACTTTCGGCACTGTAATTATTAACCCGTTTCTCTCCATCGATGCAGCTGGCTATCATTCTTCCATCCGCCCTGGTCCTGGGCATGCCGCATTCGCGCAGTTCTAGATAAGCGCCCAAGCAGATCACTCCATCTCAACGGCGGCTTTCCCTGCTTTCTCCTGATATTTCGCTGGTACAATTCAACCTTGCCGCATTGCCAGCCCAATGATGCCTCTTGGCGAATGTCATTTCAGTGATATCCTTCAGACCAGAACAGCATCGCAAATCTTCACTTGAGACATGCTGCACTGCAGCCTATTGATATATATCGCATTTGAGACGTACAGCTCGTCATGCGTAGTGCTGTGGGTTTTTGAGTTGTTGGTAACTTTGTTTCTTGTGCAGGCGTTATATAGGGAATCATGTTGTTAAACAGCTCTGCTTCTAAGGACGATGTGATTTTCTTATCCGTATATATATTGTGGGGCTTATTGATGGCTATCCATCTTGCTGTTCTCCTCCTGCTCAACTCTTCACTCTAATCGTTGTTAATCTGTATCGCTTGCATCAAGTAGACATAGATACTATGGGCTCAACGTTTTGATTTTCAAGTTCCATATCAAACCGATGGCAGTATTTATTCCTCACCGAATCTGGGTTTTTAGGTCAATTGTTTCCTCATTGCTGCTGAATTCATTGAAGAAATGTTGCAACGCCTATGGATTCTCTGCGATGAGCACCTGATCGTCCACAAACAAAGTCATCGGAAGTACTTCTTTGTCTATGCAAAAGCCCGTCTTCTTCATGTTCCGCAGTACATTTTCAAGCGCGGATGTGAAAGCTTTTGGGGAACAAACGTCTCCTTGCTTCACACCTTTGCCGACTATTATTCTTATTGGCTTATGAAATAGTGTGTTTTCCGTATGTGGTCCTGTCAGCGAATCTCTGATAAAACGCATATACACGAGATCAACCCCCTAGTTCGATAGAGCTTATAGTACCGTATGATATTCTATTAAGTCGAAGGCTTTGTCGAAATCAACGAGGAGCAGAACAGTGGGATTTTGTACTCTGTGCACTGTTCAAATCAGCTGCGTAGTAACAGAAATGTGACCGACAGTGGAGAACCACCTGACCCATTAGGCATACTTAAGGCATTGAGAGCTCATTAAAGGAACTCGTCCCTCGAGATTCCAGAAATTCTGGCCGATCGATTCGGTTTGCAACTTTCGTTCCGGAATATAATGAATTATATATCATTTAATAGAGCTTCTGAAGTCGTGTTGGAGAAATTAAGAGCTTGCTTCATAGATTTAACGATTGCAGAGAAAAAAATCCGAAATATCAATTATAGTACATTTGTATGAAAATACAACATTCGCGCACCCATAGTTTTCTTCTTATCCTATAAAACAGCAAACAACGCACATCTTCGTGATCAGCTCATCAAGATCTATCATTTCGTACCTCATTTATCGAAATCGGGGACAAAAAATATTTTTTGAAATTTTCCCTTACAGCCTCAACCGTTGCCGGGAAAAAAATCCGAAATCTCCAATGCAGTACATTTATATAGAAAATTCACAAAATTTAATTTTTAAACTGAACAAACCGTGAAATGAATCTAAAAAATAGATATCATCAAAGAAGAATGTATAATCGAATGAAAGTAAAAAAAATCCACGAAGAAGAGCCAAATAGAATCTATGTTGATCGCAGGAGGAAGCGACAACAGGAACCTATTAACTATATATTGTTTATTTCATAACTAATATTGAGGTCAGGGGGCGCTCCGCCTTCATGAACTTCCCTCGCGATTGGGAGAATGAGGGGTTCAGAGGAGGATGGATAAAATCGATCCATCATGCAGTTTCCATCATCTTTTTTCAGTCTTCATCGACAAACTCTTCACCTAGTGGCCTCATTACGTAACTGTTTCATAAAATATACCGTCCTTGTATTGTCAATGTGCTATTCAAATATATGCTGCTTCAAGGCTGGCTTTCCTCTTCAGTACCATTGAACATCGTGCCATATCAAGTATCGACTATCACTTATATCTCTACGCATTTTGAAGCAATGCTCGAAACATATGTTCATTTTTAACGTCCATGGAGCAACATTGGTTAATAGCAATTTCAAACCTGGCGTTTTGCTGACGATCATTTCCTTCCATACTCATGTCATCGGCTTCAATTCATCATAACTCACGATGTGGGGCATCGAACCGGACGCCACGCCTATGTCAAAGCCGAATAGGAATCGACCGATTACTGCAGAACCAGCAAGTTAGTGAACATATAAGCCTAACTTCAGATTCTTTTCTGGACATGATGCAACATCAGTGATGCAATATTCTTGTTAAGGATGTATAATGCATCACGCAAACTCGGAGAACTAAAACAACCGGTAATCTCACTGTTTTCTTTGCTGACTTCCCTGTAATGGAATTTTAAGAGGCCTTCAAAATGCATCCATCGATCCTGTTTGGTAGGCTTGGACGATCGAAGTCCGCAAAACCATATCGGGGCAATAGCATACGAATTTTATATATTTTCGAAGATCCACTCACAATTATTGTTTGTTGAAGTGAGTGCGATTTTGTCTGTTCTCAAATGCACCAAAACTCATTGCAATAAATGCGAAAACATTAATTGCAAATTAACCGACTCACAGTGAAGGATTTTCCTCTCCATTTTTGGCCGTTTGGCGCTTGGTGATTAGTTGAAGTTTTTCTTTCCGTGTTTCACTTTTATGTTTTTTTTGAGGGGGGCCGAAAATTTTGTCCACTTCCACTATTCCAAGGTCACAAAATTACAATGCTTGAGTATATGAAAAGCTCAAGTTGCAGCTTAATAAGTTTGCAATAGCGGAATAAGAAAAAACTGAAAATGTGGAAGAAAAATGAAAACTTGTCCTGTGAGCCGATTCAAGAATGGTGAATTGCGCACACATTTTTTAAAATGTGCTTGAAAAAAGTTGTATATAAGGAGCCATTGAGGTATTACTGTTACAAAAAATATCCCAGGCACATTATCACGTTCTCCTTCTAAGCCGATGTCTTCGTGGCCACCCACAAAATGAAATTTTCATCGTATTTCAAACCACGCCTTTGGCACTTTCATTTCTTCCAATGAAATAGCATCTTTTCAATTGTCATCAAATTTTCAGGCAACGTCTGTGGCCTTCGGAGGTTTCATTTAGTAATAACGAAAAAATTAGGTCACGGAACACCGAAATCAGTGTAAATACATTCGGCTAAAATTTGTATAGTTTGAAAGAGAGTTTATCCAAAAGGTTTTACTGCTTTCTGATGGAATGAATTTGGATATGGGAAGGAAACTGCGCCGAAACCTACGCTCGCTGCTTCATGGTCACCTACTGCAATTTTCGATCATTCCCTACAAGGGAAAAAACCAACGCGATGAACTGGTTAAATTTTGAGTGGATATTGCTCAATTTCTACGGACCAGACTTGCTTTCCTTATTTTCATCGAAGTTATTTCATTTATTGCCGCTTATACTCAGCTGCAATATTGCAAGCCGTATTTAAGAAGCCATGATTTTAGAGTTGAACATTCGCATCTGAGATCTGCATTTTGATGCTCATCCATTTTTAGTAGGAGCTACACTTTCGAGTGATATACAGTATAAGTGGATGAATTAATTAACTGAATGAATTTATTGGGTGCGTGGGGTTCTAAAATATGGACAGTTCGATTCGGTTAAAAATATTGCCCATCATCTTTCCAAAACAGCGCATATTGTGATATCAGCAAGTTTCAGATCGGCACTGCCACTTTTAGTTCTGGATAATTTCCCTAAGACGTAATTTTTTCTTTTAGGTACGCAATCGTTCAGTGAATTCGGAAAACAAAAGAATGAAATTCCAGTTTTTTTTTTTGCAATCCCCTGAAGAACTGCCGCATGGAAAATTGATTGGCAGGTTTTCGTCGAGAGCTTCTTAGAGACCAAAGAAAAAGTTCTCATTCGCGTCACTAAATGCTAAAAAAAAATTAAATTCTATAAATGAGAAGAAAATAATACACCTCTTTCCCCTGAGACATTTGTCGTGTTAAATGGGCAAACCAACCTGAAGAAGTGCTCATTAGGAGCACTGAAGAGTTTCATTATCAGTAATATTGATAGGGGCTCTTAATTATCGCGTTTTTATGATCGAAATGGTCTTCAATGTGCACGCATCATTTTCAAAAATCACGTTCAGTTCCCGTACAGCATCATAGATTCTGAACGCTTTTGCGCTCATATTTTCTTGATACTATATGTGCAGTTATATTAACAAATTTAATCAAAAAATAATAAAAATAAATAAACAAATAAATAAATAAGTAAATAAATAAAATAAATAAACAAATAAATAAATAAGTAAATAAAAAATTAGTGCAATGAGAATTTTATAAAGAAGTCGTGGATGACTGTTGCACTTAGGGTGAGTCCTTATTTCTTGTTGCTTGTGTTCATTTATTCGCCAATATCAACAACATGATAAGTATATGAACTTCAAAGATTTCTTAGTTGAATAGAAAACAGAAAGTATTCTTTGCATCTGCTTATTTCGGCGAACTCAGTGACCATGCACTTATCTTTCAATTTCACAAGTTTTTATATTGCCTTTGCAGTCAGAAGTCACTATTATTCAGTGTTCTTCGAGTGATATTTCAAAGCCGGCAACTTGACCATAGAGACGTGAGGAATGTTGTTCCATAAATGACTGAATTCTTTTCATTTTTTTATGGAGAAATGTGCGATATTATTCATATGTTAGCGTCTACGAAAGTTCAATAGTAGTAATGAGTATTTCGAGCGCATTATATATAAAAAGTGTTCAGTCGTGTCGTTTACGCTAACGACTATGGAAGTTCTTTTCTGTTCTTTTTTCTCTGTTGTTGATAATTTTATCATCCATCAGTCGTACAGTAATATTTGAAGTGAGCAATTAATAAAGCAACTAAATGACCTGATTTTATCGTCTTTCCACTCCTAAACATCAGAAAAAAGGTTTTATCTATTCAACGACACGATCGGTCGTAAAAATTTGAAATCGTTGGCACGTATCAAAGATCTAAAAACACTTGCAGAAGCACATCTGACAACCTTGCAAGACGAATGATATTTCAATTGTTTTTGCAATTCCACTCACACGGCTCGTAAGTGAGCAATAAATGGTACGAATGAGGTGCGCCGAAATGGCCGGCACCATAGACGCTTATCAAACCTGTTTGCATTACAAATCAGCTTGAAAGTTGTAACGAAATATAGGATGTGTGTAAATAGTACCGGCGCTCATTTACTGCTCAAACCGCTCACTTGAATTTCACTACAAGAAAGTTTCTATGTAACCTGGTCTAACTTTACAGGTCTAGATTCAGTGCACCTTAAGTTCAAATCACCCGAAATACAACCGAAATACAAAAACGCTTACTCGCTGCTAATTTTTAGGGGTTCATATTTCACGTAAATAGAATAGTTGTGGAAGTATTTTACGCAAATGCAACATCGTTTCATAGGAGATTAAACTATATGCGATTTTGCATTCCGTTCACGTGGCCTACAACTTTTATTACGTAATCAACAAACGGCAGATGCGTTAAGCAATTCTTTTCAAGTTTTTATCAATTTGATATCATTATGCAAGAACTCTGCAATAATATTGTACCTGATCTTCTTCCCAAAAATTTAGATCGCTTTTTCAAAAACAAAATATGGTGCACTTATGTTTTACTCATGGTTCCAGATTTGATAAATGCTGCATCAAGTATCTTGGTTGAAAGGTGTCACAGTGACACATAAACTAGATTTTGTGTATTTTGAGCTTTTCATACGCATGATTCAAACAACAGAATAATTTATCTTATCAAGAGTGTACTACGAAGGAGACCTCCATTTATCATTCGTTTCAAACGTTCATTTGTTTCGAAACATTTCAGCAACGTCATCTTCAATGCGAAAATGGCGCTCCATTGTAACACACAGCGAATATCAGCACTTTGCATAAAGGTATCAACTACGCCAAAGACTTAATCGTCGTCAATCCATCCACTTCAAATGACTCCCACCAGTCCTGTGCCCTGTTCGGTCTTATCAAGTTCACGAAAGGTTTCCAAAGAGCTGAGTAGTCAACCGGCTCAGCGAGACGCCGGCAAAGAAGGATTCTGGCTGCAGGTAATTAGCACAGTGCCAAGCTGGCATTGACGACATCACCAGAACCTTCAGACTGCGCCTGTTTCTTACGCGTTTCAGTCCACCACATGCCCCTCCGACGATGAGATCAATGAAATCCTAACGTAGCACCTCGCAAGCCGGTCCACAAAGAGAACTACGCTTAATTAGTAAAGCCAGAGACCCTTGTTAGGAACAACCGCACGCATTTAACGCCACTATATCAAGAATTTCTTCGAGGACGCGCATTTAGGCATCTAAGCCAAGGTTCTATGACTTTCAATGAGTCAAAACCTGTGCGATTACAGATTGTGTGTCGATCATCCTCCATCCTCCTCGAATTTTGATGGAGAGCACTTTACCTCATTATTTTTGTGGAGGAATATTTTGATAACCAAAAACTTCTCTCTTTCGGTTATTATGTTAGCATTCATTTCGTTACGTTTAATTGATTGTGTCATTTTAAGCGAAATGATTACTTGCAAGCGTTGGCGAGTGACTTCGATGTGATTATACGGAGATGTGAGACTAACTAACCACCTCGTGAGTGCAAAGGATGATAGGCCTTAACAAAATGATGTCAACATAACTCAAATATCTTGTACGAAATTCCTCATAGATCAAAATGTTCACAAACAGGCAGGAGAAGATGGATGACTTTACACTGTAAGGGCGAAAAAGCTTGGCATTTTGGCATTTTCTACAGAAAATTTCATTCTTTTGCTCCCTAAATATTGATCCGCTTTGATGCTTATTGAAAGCTTCCCCTCACGGGTTTCAGATCCCATTTCAAATCTGCAGGCTTGAAAATGCGATAGAAAAGGAGGGCGATAATTCAGAGATACGTTATGCATGATGCTTAGTGCAACGAGCATAATGTAGCGTTAGCCTTAATTCAGAACGCTTTTAGTTTTCTGTTATCTCATCGATTGTGAGAATTGTTATGCGGTTATACAATTTTCTCAGTTATGCCCCATACGTTAGTGGAACCCTTTTGGAGGCATTTTGTCGGTAAGAGACCCCTTCGGTTATTTTTTCGAATTATTTTCTTAGTCAATGCATTTATTCCTTGGGAATAGTCGCTATAGAATTTCTCAACACGCGGAGTTTGTGCGCTTGCCTATTTATTTGCCCATATATTTGCAACATATAATCTCTATATATTCACACTTTTACATGATATATGACGATGGCTGCATTATGCGAAACTTTGCTGTAAACATGGAAGATCTTTACGCATTAATCCGTGCGCATCAATGCATTTACGCCTTTAGGATCAAGGGGCAATATTACATTCTTCTAGGAATTTGTTTTGTTCAGTAGACGCTCTAGGCAAACTCATCAATCCACCAATCATTTATTCAATTTATGACAATTTCATCAAGCTGTCACTAACAACCTGTAACAAGGGAAAACGAGGAATACCGTTCGCAAGTTGGTCTAAGTTTCAGCATCATGCGATTTGCCTCGATCGCACAACTGAAATTCCGTTTGTTCATTAGTTTGGGACGAAAGTTTGGGATGGTACACATGAAATGCTAACATTGATATCGGTGAAACAAAAAGACTAGCTAAAACGTGATGATACGTGCCAGTGTTGTAAATATTCGTTCGATTTCCACTGTTACTTTCGTCACAATTTATTCATATGAGTAATTCCGTGTTTCACTCGATGTAATATTTTTCGACTTAATTCAACTAAAATGTGTCTTCTTTTAAAATCCAGTGAAGGACCAGCTTATCCCCGGCTTAAACTTGTTGTAATTTTCAGTACTGCATTGCATCACTTGATGCCCTAATAAGAAAAAATTGCCGCCGCTGATATTAGAGGAACTCAAAAAGAATTTGAAGCTAAACCATGATTGTAGTAGCGAAATGATTGAAGAAATTCCGTTCCATATCACTATCTGATATTCGCTATATTCCATCATCGATTTCCTGGATACTGTTTTTGAAGGGATGACATACTTGTGAAAGCAACTCACATGTATTCTAAGAGAGATTATAAGCGCATGTTATTAGGTTATCGTTTCTTCAGCACCTAGAATTACATGAAAACGGAGCCAGACTAGGCAAGTACATTGCGAGTGAGCTCACGCATCTTTATATCTCCTTCAAACGCTTGTTTGGAAAAGTAGATTAAAAATGGGCTAAATTGAAGAGATACAATCACATACGTAGTTAGCAAAAAAAATCATTAGAATCTCTTATATAGACATTCACATGTCATCATTCGGCCTTCTGAGAGTAATTTGGAAATAAGTGGTTGGTTGGAGATCGCTTTCAGTTCGCTTATTACGCATGGGTATTCACGATTTCACTCTTTCCCATAAAGAGGCCATTTAATTTTCCATTAAATAGCGAAGCGATCTCATCTGGAAAGTTTTCCAACATTGAATCGAAAGATGAAGGAGAGCGCGACCAATAAAATCACATGCAGGCAAGCACTTCAACGAGTTAATTATATCAAAATACGGAAAAAATTACTGCCATTATTGAAACTTTTGAAATTCTTCAACTGCATTACTCATATATGAAGTCGGAAAGCAAAATGCAACACATTATAGGTGCTTAGAAATATTGTTTCGGCATCGAGTCAGATTGCTCCATCCTTAGCATTATTGACGTGCGGTCCCAGATGAACGACGCTTGTGATTAATTCGTTTCACTGAGTGAACAGCCGAAAAAGCTCGGTGTCTGGACGAAAACGCTCTACGCTTCGAGGGTTCCGCTGTAAGCATAGCGGGTGCTACACGGGTCTGCGATATGCGTCCTCTCGAAACCGCCATACTTCTGGGACCAACCGATGAAAAATGAACTTCAGTGCCTTGATGCTTTGGTCTACGATAGCGATTCCGTGGTGACCGCGGTGGACATGGACAATAGTGCGCATCGGTGCCATACATCCCCGCGAGACCGGCCTGAAACGACTGTAGATGTAAATTTTTCTCATTCAACGATAACGTAGGACATTTTATAGAGGTTGAACACGCCGATCTTGGAAAGGAAATTTGCGCTGGATGTAACTGAATTTTCTGTTCAAAAATTATTGACGAAATATCGGATTTTTCAGGCTCGCAAACTGAATTTTTCGTCGATGACCGGGAGTGTATGCCAATCGGACTTTCACCGGAACAATATGTCAAACATGTTGCTGTCCGCTTTTCTATCTCTTTCTCTTGAATCACTTTAGAACAGTTTTCATAAAAACTGTCGGATTTATATAGGGCATACTTATTATTCTCACTGCCACCGATACCCCTGTAATCAAATTGCAATTGCTTGCTCCAAAATGAGCTTCTAGGCACATTTCGGCTAGACAGAGTTGACTGTGGGAAGTTCGCATGCATTTATTGCCTTAAGACTCATATATGCCCGTCGTCTTGCAGTCGGCCTTCTAATTAAGGACTGAATATGGAAGATGTAAAAGCAGCTTTACGTTTCAACAAAAAGATATAACAAAAAAGTATCGTAAAGCGAGAATATATTACCTAGGGTTAGGGAAAGAATGATTCCCTCAGGGGAATGCCATAGATCAGGATAGAGCAAGATCGTGTGCTAAATGGTCCTGGCACACTAAACTGAGCTCTTCAGATAAGTGTAATGTAAAGCATTTCATATAAGTTAAAAGGAAAATTGCCAACGGCACTTCACCGGCGTTACATTTAAATGGAGATGAATACATATTCCTACACTAGCTTTAAATGTTCTCGGGTGCAAACAGATCATTTCTGCGGATTGTGATATCTACATCAAAAAATTTTGTTTGCGACTGTGATGCACGAACATCATTGCATCTTCAGTTGAAGCAGAAAAGTCATACACGTCCAGGCGGACCAGGTGGTCCGGGCCATCCTTGTCGACCGGGCGGGCCCGAGCGACCTGCCGGACCCATGGGTCCAGGACCGGCAGCGGGCATTCCGGCAAGACCCACTCTTCCTTGAGGCCCTGGAGGACCAGTTGTCCCTTTTGGACCACGAAGGTAAGTTCTCCTCATGCCGGCTGCCCCGGAAGAGCCGTGCGGACCAGGCATACCAGGAGGACCTGCAAAGAAACACCATTCCAAGGATTTCGACGGGTGTCTAGAAACGTGCTCGTCCAAATGTAATTACCGTAGAAGTCAGTGATAGTAGCATCGCGATAATGCAATATTTTCCTGAAGAGAAATTATGTCAAGAAATGAGCGGAAAGTTGATAGGCTTGAGGAAACCGAATGAACTGTTCAAATGGGTGTTACTGATAGCCGGAATTATATTATGAACCAGTCTCAAAACAGCTAACGACTACAAATTGGCCACCACTGTTTGGCATTTTTGGACCGTCTATTGGACTTTTCATTGCATGGAAATACAGACCGCGTTTTAACAGCTTCTTTTGAACGAGAGCAGTCGAGAAACCAATGATGTGCAATTTTTACATTACTGGGGACTCTGTAAGGACCAGTACATTTTATCCAGGCGCATGCACGTCAGTGGCAAGTGATAAACAGGTAGTTTTCAATGCGAATCAGGGTTCCTTGGCTAGGACATTAGAAACGAAAGAAGTCGGGAATTGTGACAGCAAGCTGATAGAAATGAAGCCATCATAACCGGGCACTGCTGGCATCACTTGATATACAATGTGAGGAAATTGATCACTGAATGCAATGAGCCAAGGATTTGATGTAAGGACCGAATGTCAATGATTGAGTCTCCGAAGAGGAAGAATACGAAATGCTTTCAACCGCTGTCCAGTTTAAGGTCCCACTATCGGAAGAGTGTGGAAAGAAGTCACGAACATCTTGCATAATATTCTGGAAAAAAGATTTGAAAAAAATCAAACCTTGTGGGCCAGGATCACCACGGGGTCCAGGTGGACCACGTGTCCCAACCCCGTCCATTCCAGTGCCAGGTGGTCCACGGCGGCCAGGCATCCCTGCTTGACCAGGAGGACCACGTTGGCCCGCTGGTCCAGGAGGTCCTTTTTCACATGGGATGCAGCCCATCTTGGTAAGATCCATAAAACTAACGGGAATAGCATCAGACCCTGGCCGACCGTCTCGTCCTTTTATTCCAGGCTCTGAAACTCTAAAAACTGTTACAAATTCAACACGTCACTAACTTAATCCCCAATTTTCGAGCTTTTTGCAAAAAACTGAAATTGCACGTATGGAATAGCTCAGGACAACTCGAGCGAACATGGTGATATCCAGAGCTGTTAGCGCTGGGCATCACAGATCCACGAAAGGAACCGCTGCTTAGCCAATGCTGATCACCAATCGCTCGTACTACTTCGGCAGAAAGCGAATCGATAGGATGCGAAAATGCGCGCAATACTTATAAGACTCTTTTCATTTCTGTCAGTCAGGAAGAATCTGCAGCTCTACTGCTGTGGTGATGTATGGAGAAATTATTCTTCACACTGTGTCCTTAACTAAGATGTAGTAACATGGAATTCGCGACTAACCCTTATATGTAACCTTGACGTCAAGATATTGCCAAGTTACAATATAGTAACATATGGATTTCAACGATTTAGCTGTCTTTGTGCGATGCTGTAAAGCTCGACTAGAATAGAAGAAGCTCATTGAGCAGTCGTTACAAGTTCGAATTTGTTACCATGCCGTCTTTCTGGCTTTTGTTCTTGAATGACCTGCGGCTTTAGTAAAACGGTATAGTAGAAAAACAAAGCGGATGAAAGCCTTAATTTACAGATTGCATCATCATGGGACTACCATCCAATACTCTTCGTGCGCCTATGGTTTGAAAGATTTAAGGGTCATACTGTTACGGGATCATTCTGAAGAAGCAGGTTATTCTGCAATAATAGAAATAGTAACCTCCTCGCTCCCCTTGATCTCCAGGTGGACCAGGTGGACCTGGTGGACATTCACTTCTCGGATTTTTACAACCTGTAAGCAATTTGTTATAAGCTTGAATGTTGCTGGCAATGAGCATTCCAGTGAAATGATGCCTATGGGCCGTCTAAGAGTTGATGACTTATGGAATCAATTGCAGCCACACTCATCAACTTCAATTCGATTCAATCCAGCTATCCAAGAAACGTTGTCTGAGGTTAGCAAAGATGCACTGGAGAAATGTGGTGGAAAAGAATTAATGAGATACAGGATAAGGCAAGTAAGATACCGCAAGGGGCTCCACGTTTGTTCCTACCAAGAACGAACTCCGAAATCGATGACCGCTGAATCTCTCGCTCGCGTTTCCACTGAACACTCATAATCCCATCCCAAGCATCATTCGCAATACTCTTCAAAATGTATATCCATACGAAAAGAATATATTATGACTGCAAGAAAGAAATGTGGATAAATGAAGAAGAATACAACGGGAGAAAGCTAATAAAAATTCGCTGGAAATTGAGGGGATATGTTAAGTGATGCTGTGGAATTATCAGCATAGTTTTCTGTCCAGCTCCAACTACAGCTCCTCTCTTCATTGTGGATTAATACTTCAAATGCTGGAATGAACGCTTTCATTCATCATCAAAGGTCGTGCAAAGACTATTCCTGCAGGCTCTGTTAGCTTATTAACCTTCACATCCCCTCCCTTCCCTATAGCTTTATATCTCTCTATCCGCTGTAGTTCAATTAATTTATTAGTGCGTACACTTCACAGACGTTACCGAGGTCCACATCTTTACTGCCCTCTTCTTTGGGAATCTTCGAGCGGCTACGCCGCACATAACAATTCCTGCCAATTGTGATTGCAACTGCAATTCTGCTAATCATATGCAATTTCTGTGCCGATTTTCCCATTGTCCCTTTGCAACTCCTTATGTTCTTTCATTATTCCTCGGATATGATAGATCATAGAACGTCCGCCTGTGAACACAATATGCTAAATGAGGACTTCCTAGTTTCCAAGTTATGTGGCTCATTGTAAACATGAAGACATAAGGTGACATGACATAAAGACATAACGTGTAGGATGCTTCTCATGTAAGAGAAACTTCCGCCGTATACTAAAGGTTCAGCAAGTGAATCAATGCCAAAGGGTGACCTTATAGACTCGCAGTGTCCGGAGATTTAAAATGTAACCTCTAAACACATCGACTGCGACTACAAATTTATTGACAGATAGAGGGGTAGGTAGGTAGATAGAGATGGGACAAGAAAGATGTAATTTTTGCTTAGCAGGAAATAGGCAAAAATATTAAGCGAAAAGAAAATATTTAAGGAAAAACCCGATGAGTAACACTAAATTCGGCATAGAATATTTTGCTGAGTGCAAACGGCGAAATAAACCATCACCTTGAAATCATTCATATCATCAAGAATATCATAGTAGAATCGATTCAGCTCATTAATGAGATTTACAACAGCGATTAGTGAAATGAAAATAATGGCACCACTACCAGCCGATGCAACATTGACGAAAACACCAGCACGCATCCTGTAAAACCACAATTTAAACGGCTTATAGCAGTTAAGTAACAGCACATCATACATACTATCACTGAATCCACCGTTTTAATGTGACACTACGATTATCCATGAAAACGATTTCGTTTAGCATATTTATTCATGCTATTCAAAGAGGAAAACTCCCTAAATATCTTTTAACACCGTATGAACCTTCGGTGTGTCTAACGTCTAACACTCGCCCTAGCTATAGCAAGAGGAGCCTGCTGACTGTAACTTAACAAAGAACTAATGCACTGACCTCAGTCGACATTTACACACAACTAAAACAGTGTCTTTAAAAAATAACGCGTGTTCTGGAGTGTGCAATATTGTCACTAAAAGCAGTTCATGGTGACAACATACGAGAGTGTCAACGCAACTGCATATGATCATTGAAAAACCTCCACTGGTATGATGTGAGTTGTTGTTGATCAGCCAAAATGTTAGGAAAATGATCCTAAATTGATAGTTTTAGCAGTAGGTTCCATCACTGACTGCATGCTTTGGAAAAAAGAAAAACGCGCCAGTTCAGCACCGCTTCGTTGACCAATACGGCTCCTATTCATCGTTTTCATAACAACCGCTCACCAATATCCACCACACCTTCCCTTCCACTTCATTGCAGAATCTTGAGTTGCAAATGATTCAAATCTATAGATTATGAAAGGAGGGGAATTATATCACTTCTCAAACCAATTATAAAATTTCATCACAACTACTTGCACCGACATGTGATCCACATTATACAACTGTACACATACATGCAAAATTGACAACACAGTTCGAGTAGATATTTTATGCATTCGCGATTACGAGAAAATAGGGCGAATTCTTTCTGCGCATTATGCTGGGAGGTAATTGAAGAGGAAAAGGAAGAGGAAAAGTAAAAGAAAAAGCAGAAGGAAAAGGGAAGGGAACAGGAAAAAGAAAGAGGAAAAAGTAAAGGTAAAGGAAAAGGAAAGGGAGGACGAAAGGGAAAGGAAAGGGAAAAAGGAGATAGAAAGCTGGTCGGAAGACACAACAAGGTTGTGAACTTTCGCCATTTCTGTCACCGAACTAGAGAGGTTTATAGACCAGCAGGAAAGAAAAGGATATTCCTGACAATCCTCGAAGATCTTTGCTGACTAGGGATTCATGCTCAAATCATAAACGTGTAAAATCTAAACAATTTCTTTCATCCTCTAATGGTTGAAATATACACTGTAGAACAACGTCGTCGAGGGAATTTCACGACGAACGATCAACTTCAAATAGGCTATAGACATAAAAAAGTATCAAAAATTTGCGCGCATTTTGCGCCAACTAGATATTCGTCACACACTTGCTGCATCGAACATTTTGTACAAGATCTGTACTAGCGGCTGGATAAAACAATACATAAATACATTATTGCATGCTTTCTATTTATCACTACCAGTTTAGAAGCTAGGTGAATGAGTAAGGGAGAAGTAAAAGCTCGCATCCTTCAGAAGTGGTAGAAAAATTGAAAGGAGAATAGAGTTCTTTTCTGACAACTAAAAACTTTAGACGAAGAAAAACTGCAACAGAAGAATAGTGAGTTAACAGCATGTTAACAGCATTCTTGATGAAATTTTCAACTTCCGATCATATTCACGATCTCAAAGTGAATGACGTTTTCATCTATTTATATCTTCAAGAATTCTGATTTCACAGTCATCCTCTTCTTTAGGCAATGAAAACTTCGCTCCACTTCTTTTTGCTGCCACACTTATTTAATTTCTATTGCAAAGGCAAAGGAAATTCACCTGCCCAATTTGGTGCGTTAGAATAGAAAACCCGAAGTGGAAGGAAGAGTAGACATCACTTCTTGATTGCAATTGCACCCGACAGGTCAATAACAGATAATTAAATGCCAGGAGAAAATAAAATATTAGTGATGTTTTGATCGAAACGATTGCTCGTACAAATTATCGACAAACGATTTGTACTTCCTTATTGACTGGCGTTAACTGCTGCCAGATGCAAAATATTTTTTACATTGTTGGTACATTTAAGTACTCATAAATCGTCGCGAAAGAAATCGCTCAACGCATAAGTTGGCATAGGCAGCGCTCAGCAGCCTCTCAAGATTAAATCGCCAAAATTTTATCCTCGCTACCTCTGTTGTTGGTAAATTGGCCCACCCGCAAGGATGCCTTTTTGGAAGAGGGCGGGAA
This sequence comes from Baylisascaris schroederi, assembly GCA_006503575.1. Classification (NCBI taxonomy): domain Eukaryota; kingdom Metazoa; phylum Nematoda; class Chromadorea; order Rhabditida; family Ascarididae; genus Baylisascaris; species Baylisascaris schroederi. The sequence goes on along the minus strand of QEWY01000629.1, from coordinate 605 downwards.
TCAAACGAAATAAGAATGAATGTGACGTTCCACAGTATGGCTGAGTAAACAATTGCAATTTGCCCGAGAAAAAAAATGCGAATTTTCAAAAAATCGCTTGAGAAGAACATTAGAGTTCTATACACTTCTGCTGACTAGGACCTGAAAATATATCTTCACCAGCGAGAAATCTGGCTTGAGGACGACAAACCGTAAGTCGCAAACTCGCCTATCTCTATATCGACAGCCACCAGTTTTAAGCGATAGATGGTAACGTAGGCAGATTGATACGGAACAACCATACAAGACACAAAATAAAATGACAATGAAAGACTGTATGAAGCAAAAATACTTCAACAACGTTTCGAGACGGTGATCTTTTAGAGACGTTGATCGCGTGCTGATCCCTTTTGAGTAAAAGTTTGCTTTAGTTGATACAGTGCCATCAGACACTGTATCGACTTCGCAGTCAAAACATTCGCAGATTTCTACTAGAAGAGCATTGCAACACTTATGACTCAGCATTTGAATCCTCTTTGCTTGGACTCCTCAGCTACAAACCAATTTGATCGTCCTAGCCTCATACTGACCGCACGTTTTAGTAACGGTGAAAGACGATGCGCAAT